>PVJX010013994.1:6672-46107 GCA_004027295.1 Dolichotis patagonum
TCTCTCTCTCTCTCTCTCTCTCTCTCTCTCTCTCTCTCTCTCTCTCTCTCTCTCTCTCTCTCTCTCTCTCTGTCTCTCTCTCTCTCTCTATCCCAATGAATGGCTGCCTGATTTGAGGATGATCTATGTACTTATATCCCTACCCCACAGCAGTCAAAACCACCATGATACATGCTTTTAGGGATTCCTGAATGCTTCCTGCTAAGGGACATGCTGAGCTCCTGATATATATCTATATTGACTTCCTCAACCATTCATACATCACCATTGGGTCTTATTTTCAGTTTAGAGTCTTTGTTGTGCTCTCCATCCTGATTATTCCAGAATTTTACTTAAAAATTGCCCCATGAAAGTGATACCTCCATTCAAATGCAAATATTTACAATGATACCTTGATCCACAAACTCAATTTTCTCCATAATTCTGGTTGCAAACCAAAATGGATGGGAATACAATCGAATTTCCCCTCTGGTCAACATTTAACCTAACCACTGAATTTGATTAGTTTCTTGTCCAATTTGGTTTGCCATCAAAACTGTGGGGAGAATCAAGTTCATGAACTGAGGTATCATTATAAATGGAAAATCTTTGGAAATAGTTCACAGGTCTTAAGGTGCTAATAATTATTCTACTTCTTATATGTTGAAAATTTAATTATCTCACTATTCCTAGTATAGCCAACTTGGTCCACATCACCACTGTCTTTCAACTATATTATAACCAGGGGTTCCTAATTGGCATGGCAAAAGATAAAGTCAGAAAGAAAGAATTTAAAGTCTAGAAAGATTAATCTCCTTAATGACTTGATGGAATAAGAGTAATTATATTAGTGTTGCATTTTAAAAAGTTTAATCCACTTTCCGTGTGGGTGCATTAGTCTACTAAAGTTTGCAAAACAAAACACCATAATTAAATATGAGAAATTCATTGGGAGGCTTGAAGCCCAAGATCAAAATGTTAGCAGGGTTGGTGTCTAATGAAACTTCTCTGCTTGGCTTACAGATGCCTCTTTTCTACCCTGTCCTCACCTGAACTTTGACCCCTGCACAACATCCCTGGTGCCTCTTTCTTCTAGTTGAAAGCCAGTTAATAAACTTCTAGTAGAAAACCAGTTAATAAACTTAGGGACCATCTTTATGATCTCATTTAACATTTTTTAGACATAAAAATATTTTTATTGGTACATAATGATTTATAGTACATAATGATTACATTCATTATAGGGAATAAGTGAATATATATGACATTTCTTAATTCTTCTAACTTCTTCCCATCCTTCTCTACTCTCCCTCCCCCCTACATTTCTTCATATTATATACATATATAATTTTTAATTTTATTGGTACACATATATAGTACATAATGTTTACTCCTCATGTCGAGTTGGTATATGTACACAATACATTTCAATTCCTTTTTCCTCTCTTTTCTCTTCTTTCCCTTTAACCTACCTCTATTTCTTGATCCTCTTCCCCTTTGAGAAACATCTATTTTCCTGCTTTTTATTATCTATCTCTTAGTCTGCTCTGTATTTTTACTTTGGGTTTCTCATATAAAGGAAAATGTGACATTTAAGCTTGTGTGTTGGATTTGTTTCACAACATTATGGTTTCAAGGTCCATCTATTTCCTACAAATGACTTCATTTTATCTTGCTTTATGACTGGCTAGCAATTTTTTCTTTATCCATTTATCTGTTGTTGGACAGATAGACCACTTTCAATATTTAGTTATTATGAATTGTGATGCAACAAACACAGACATACGTGTTCACCTAACTTTAGCTACCTCTGCAAAGGCCTTTTCACCAAATACAGCTGCACTAGGGCTTTGAGCAACATAAATACTTGGAGTGGCACAGCTCAGGCCATAACAGAGGGATACGAAGTCAAAAGCAAGAGTACCATTGTATGTAACAGGAGGAAATGAGACTCCAATTAAGTTGATTATCACTGAAAGGCAAAGAGGATGGCTATGAAAGAACTTTCAGAGTTGTTATGATTCAAATATAAAATATCCTCAAAGACTTGTATATGGGCAGCTTATCCTGAGTACCCGAATGTGCATTTAGAAGATACATTATAATTAGAGGAAAAAGGTTACTGGGGGTGTGCATTTCAATGGTATGTCTCTTCTTGGAGTCTTTAGTCTTCTTTTTGCTTCTTGGCTGCCATAAGGTGAAAAATTTTCCTGTACCTGGCCCTCCACTGTGATGTTTCTGCCTTGAAGCCAAGGTGACTGTGATATGAAACTATGAATCCACATAAAGCTTTTCTCATTTAAGCTGTATGTGTCAGGTAATTTTTCCCAGCAATGGAAAGGTAACTAATACCATAGGTAACTGCTGTCATGACTCAACTGTTGATTTAATATACAGGCAAAGATGAAAGGGAGAGATTTATGAGAAATCATAAGCATTGAACCTGGGTAACAAAGAGAACAATATTGTTGCTTTAGAGAAAAACAGAGCTTTAGGTTTTTTCTTTTAGATACCAACCCCAACCCGATAGCTCTTTCTTACGTCTTCCAAACTGTTCTTACAGCAGAAATTCTGGCAACCTCCATTTGGTTAATCTTCCTTAAAACAATTCTAGGTAGAAAATCCTTCATGTCATTTCTGCCATGGCCTTTTCTGTCTCTCTTCCTGCACTTGCGGGCATCGAAATTATTTGTTCTGATTGCCTTATCTGCTTACAGTTCCTCTGTTTTTCACAGTTAACTTTCCTCCTCATTTCTGTCATGTTCTAATCTGCCTGCATTATTTTTCCTTAAAGATACATATGTCCAAGTTATTGCTTGATAATTTACATGTATAGGTATCATTTTATAGGCAATTTATTTGCAAGGAGGGAAACAAAATGCATGTAAAATGCACCATTTTACAAATTATGCAGTGTGGTTTTGGGTGCCTAAACCTAACCCTAATGCTAACCTGTCTCCCAAAGTAATACTAAAGTATGACTAAGTTAATATCAGAGATGAGTGGATACACAGGGGATATCATGAAAAAGAGGCTGATATATTTATGGACAGCTGTTAAAAAATAGATTGCAATGGAAATTGTATTACTTGAATGCTTTGCACTAAATTCTTGAAATTTATATAATAGCAAAGCTTTTCATATGCTATATCTGAATTATCTGGGGAACTTGTTAAAAATACATCTTCTTGGATACATGCCTCTCATGTTCTATTTCTCCTAATCTAGGGTAAGGCTTGGAAATCTATATTCTAAGTAAACTCTATGAGTAACTCAGACCCCTAGCCAAGTTCAGGAACTAGTTTCAAAGGGAATACTGTATGTCCTGTGGCCAGCATCATGATATGAAAACTGGCAATGTGGCTTGTGATAGTTCTCTTATTCAAAAAATGAGCTATTGTGTTGACTTTGATTTTGAATATTGGTGAAATAGAACAACCTTAAAGGTAGCTTTGGAAAGAAATATCATGTAACAGTATTGAAATTGCAAACTCTTGCAGCCCAAAACAACAAACAAAAAATCCAAAATGAAATAGCAAAATATTAACTGTAGGTAGAACGTGGGTAAAATGCTTTTTTTAAAAATCATGTCTTGAAAATTCTAATCATAATAGGTGTACAGAAATATTTATGTCTTTACTTTTATCTTTCAAGCACTGATGATAAAAAAAGGTTTCTAATTGCCTTCTAAGACAATGTCTTCACTTTTCTCTTTCATAGGAATTTACAGCTAGATATTTCTAATAAATTTTATAAATGATTTTAAATTCTTTTTTGTTGTACAACAATATAAGTCAACTCACTGGCATTTAGCAACATAAAAACAAAACATATAAACAAATACCATTGTGACAATTTATAGAAAATTCACAAGGAGAAAGTCAAATAATTGCTACTGGACTAGTAAATTATTCCAACCGTATATGGGACAAACAGAATGTCGATTCTCTTGAATATATAGGTTACCACACAAATCACCATTTAATTGGACAATACATCTATTTTTTGTTTAATATCCTTTGCTCTTTAAAGCAAAACAAAAACAAACTCAAATATGCAGAAGGACCAAAAAGCCTTTAATACAATAAGCAAAAATCAATTGCCATAAACTGTTGCCATAAACCAAAAATCTTTATAGGTTGAATGTATAGTGTTATGCCTTTTCTTGGAAGATTTTTTTTTATTTTAAAGAAGGTAAAATCAAGGAAAATAAAGCATAATAAAACCAATGAAAACAAATTAGTGTAGGTGATACAGGACTTCAAAACAATACAAAATCAACAACAGCTACCATAATGCCTCTTGTCTTCCAAATAGCTGCAGATACCTTCAGACAGTAAAAATCAAACAAAAGAGAACACAATAGAACCAACAAAAATAAAACCATGAATGCAATAAAGGACTTCAAAATAAGACAATAGTAAATCCAAAATAGCTGCCATAATATTTCTTGCTGTTTTTGAAATAGCTGCTCATGCCATTGAATATAACAAAATCAAGCAAAACAAAACAGAATAAAACCCAAACCAACAAAACAATGAAAATGATACAGGACTTCAAAACAAGATAGTAGGGAATTAATAATGGCTACCACTTTAAGAAGATCTCCTCTAGATGTCACACTGCATACCGTTATCCTCTGAATGGATGAATAGACCACCGGCCCTAGACCGGCAAGGTCAGTGAAACACCAAGCACCACAAAAATCCAATTGCATTTCACCTCAATAGCTACCATCACAGCCTGTGTTTCTCCTGAACAACTGGCCACTTACCTGGGGTGGGGGGTTGGCTCTTCTTCTTTGCTAGCCCACATGCCCTAAGGGGTTGGGGTCAGGTTGTCCCTCAGCTGCTGGTGGCCCATGCATGGCACTGGATCATAGAGAGGGCTTGCTTCTTGGTGAATCCTTGTTCTCTCCCCACACAGTCCCCAAATGACACTGATTCAAGGAGAAAGGCTGCGGTCTGGCTCTCTTTGAAGAAGTTGTCTTAAAAGTTAATTCTCATCTATAGAAAGCTAAAATGAATGACAGATTTTTAGCTATTGTTTTTTAGTCTCTTCCACTCATTCATTCAAAGTTATTTTTCTTTTTAATGACTCACAAAATATATGCATGTACTTTAAAGAATCAAATAATTCTACAGGTTTATTCTTAAAAATGGCAATCTGTTATCTTTACTCCCCTCTATTTCTCCTTCCTTAGGGGCATCAATTGGAACACACTTGCCATTTTTCACTATATGTTTACCTCCATATCTTTAAACAACAGGCTTATTTTTCTATTTCTTGATTTTGATATCTCAGAAGTTATCCATTGATTTTTCACTGTGGAATAAGAGCTTTTAACTCTATCCCAGTGCTCCCCCACCTCTTCTACACACACGCACACACGCACATGCACACGCACACTTCCTGTCCTCTGTTTTTCTGTGAGAGTTTATTATCATTCTAGTCCGAGAAATGCCCAGCATTTACATTAGGTTAAAACAATAGTTTTATATTGATCCATAGATTATACTATTATTTCCTGTCCAATTTCTTTTTTGGGAGAGTTCAACAATTTCTGAATTTTTTTGTTTGTTTGTTTGTTTGTTTTTTGTAATGAAGCTTTCCCAATCTAAAGCTCTGGATTTCTCTGATTATTGGGTCTCCTGTCAATATAGACAAAGAAATCAGGTATCACACTGACTATTATGCCCTGGTGTGTGTGTTCAGTTTAGTCACAATACATTCCTTCAAAACCTAATATTAGCTAAAGGTATCATTGGAATAAAAGGGTAAAAAAACATTAAATAACAGTAAACACAGCCACTATGTTCATGAGACCAGCGTTGTTTCTCTCTGCCAGAATTTCAGCTGTTACGGTCTATGTCTGGATGTCTTCCCAAAGCCTCAAGCTATCTTTGGGAGTGGGCTTTTTGGAGGCAGCTGAATCTAGAGTTTGTGATTGGTTCATTGTCTGGGATTGTAGATGTGAATGCTATACCCACCTCAGGATGGTAGGCTGCAAACTATATAAGGAAAGAAAAGAGGCTTGCTCTTCACCCTTTTTGCTCTCATTGCATTTGCTGTCTTCCATTGTCATGAACTGTTGCCTCTCTGCCATATGTCACTCTGCCTTGGAGTCAGCAGAATATGAACTGAAACCTCCACAAACTGTGAGCTAAATAAACCTCTCCTCCCTTAATTTTGGGTGTCACTTATTTTGAATCAGCAATGAGAGAAAAGTAACTAAGACAAGCTGGATGGAGTTTTTTATTTGATAGGAAAAAACAAACAGAACAAGAACTTGGTCTAATCTTCCATATATTGTTGCAGTACTTAATTCAGGACTATGAGGCAAGAGCAGATTAAAGATATATGAGAAAGTCCCTTAGGTGTTAATCATAATCCTTCATTCCCCATTGGATGACACCAACTGATTTTCTGTCTGACATTGGTACATTGATGACTCTTTTTCAAAGAGAAGCTTTCTTCTTTGCCAGTTGTGTCACAGGCATGGGAAGCCCACAGTGACCAAAGAGCAGTATCAGTTTCCAATTCATGGGAATCATGAGCATGTTTCTAGTGGAATCTTGTCCTTTCCCTGATCATAGGACATTCACATTCATAGAGTTTAAGGTTGCTGGTATTTTAAACAAAAAATGACTTCCCTCAGTCAACATTACAGAGAAGAGCTCTGTTCCCATCCCAGAACTATACATTATGTCTATGCTTTTCAGGGAAAAGCACTATACAATTGTCTCTGTTTAAGGCCCATATTTTATTCTGTAGTACATGACCTCATCTCACATGACACTGTCTTCAAGTTCACAGCATCCTGGGACTTTAACACTATGTTTCACATTATATTGGATCTACACAATGACGCTTAGGTAATGAAGCATGTGTAAAATCAGTGTATTACAAGAGTATGAACCAATTGTCAAATATTCTTTGCCTTAAATTGTGTTCCCTGATTAAAAACAATACGTGAGGTAATATGATGATAGATAAACATTATTAACATTGACAAATGGAGGTACTGAAGGAGTCTGCTAGTAAGGAAGGAAAATATATGCATATATTTTTCTCTCTGCACATTTAGACCAGACATCTTCCTCTGTATTATAGAAAAGGTCCAATGCAATCCAGCTGCCACCACATGGCTGGTTGGTCCCAGCCATGGCACCATGGGAAAATGGTGCATTGAGGGTCAGAACTCCCTGCTGCTGTTTGCAAACTAGACACTTGGCTTTGTAGTGGGAGGTCAGCCTCAGTGACATGGGCAGAGGGAGTCTATGTTTTGAGTTCATGCACACCCTCTGCTCCTGCTGCTATGTGTACTTCATAGACAGGCTTCTTAAGTAAGAAGGGTTAATAGTAAGTGACATCCATGGAATAGTAATCTTGTGCACTTAATCATTGAGAAAATTCTCTACTTAGTAGTGTTCTCTGGAAGACATTTAAGCGGAAAAATAGTGTTTATACTCTCTATTCTAAAGGCTTCAACTATATACAATTCTTCTACTATAGTTATAATCAGTTTTCTAATTTTGCTATATCCCAGTTAGCCTCAAGCTAAAAATCTATTCACTTGCCAAAGAATCATTAATAGATTAACAACTTAGGACATCTGTCCTTCAACACAAAATGAATGGTCCTACATACCACTTCAAACTCTGCTTCCTGGAAGGACTTTTCCAACAAATATTTTTCCAGAGAATCCCCAAGTTGCTCTGGTATGGCACCATTTGCATTCATCTGGCAAGGAAGAGTAGGAATTTTTCTTCACACTAGGCCCAAACCTTTTCTTTAACTAAATATAGAAATGTCCTCATGAGATCATAGGTATGGCGTGAAGGTGAGGCAGCAAAGAAGTAAAATTGGAATCTGAGCCACACGAGATTTACTGTGCCTCTCAGACTTGCTAGGCCCAGGCCTTTTAGTGGAATGCTTCTGTGCACACTCAGTTTTGCGGTCTTTTAACCATACAGTACCCAGCCCAAGAAGCGCAACTCAAGTATGAATTGCCCATTGTATTAATTTTCTTGAGCTGTCAAAATATAGTGCAAAAAATCAAGTCAAGAGAACATTATCCTCTCACAGTCTGAGGGCTAGAAGTTTCAAATCAAGGTGCTGGCAGAGGAGGCTGTCTCTGAAGGATCTAAACGAGAATATGCATGTTCTTTAATCTGTCTTCCTTCTGATGTTTTTGATGATCCTTTCTTTGTAGACACATCAGTCCAGTTTCTACCTTTGTTGTCACATGATATTCTTGCCGTGTGTGTCTATCTTCTGTTCTTCTTATAAGGACACTTGTCATTTGGAGTTAAGGGTCTACCGTATTCCACTACAACACTATCTTATTACATATGCAACAACCCTATTTCTTACATAAGGTCACAGAATGAGGTTCCTGGAAGGACATAAACTTTGGAGGGAGGGGTGGGTACTGTTCGACTTAGCACACTTATTGTCCCATGATCAGGTTTTGAGTCTCTACCAGCAACACAAAAACTCTTCTGTACAATCACACATATTTATAGAAGAAGATATGAGCTTACTTCCGATTCCCAAGGGTCCTCACTGTGGGATTGTCAGATGACTTCACAGCATCTATACAGCTCCACATACTACCAGAGACTACCACACCACAAGGCTCAGGGTTTTGGACAGCTCTTATAACTTGGGCCTGCTGCACAGCCTTTTTTCCCCCTTCACTTCTGAGCCCTATACAAATCCATTGACTTTGTGCATGGCAATAAATAGATTGGGGCTGTCTGATCACATTTTGTATGTGTCACTTCTAAAATTCAACTACATTCTGCACATTATCACACTTCTCACTCAGTGGAGGTTTGTGCATGATCCAGCAACAAGTCTCCTGCTGTAGAAGGGGTCTCCTGAAGTAATGAACCACTAGAAACTCAGTCAATGAGGTGGACTCCCAAACTCAGCTCTTATCTCTGGGAAATAATCAATATGTATTATAAAGGAATGTAAGGTGCTGAGTACTTCCTCTCCATCAAGCCCAGATGAAATAATGTTATCAATATAGGGGGTCAGTTTGGTGTCCTGTGAAATATCGAAATGATCAAGGTTCCTCTTGGAATATATTATATTAGAATCCATTAAAAGACCCTTGGTGTTCTTCTATAAAAATTAGTCACTTGTAGTTTTGCTTACTAAGACCGACAGGAAAAGTTGCCAGATTAGTAGCTGCGTACTAAATCTGAAGGGCTGCTTTTGCTCACTCTGATGGAGGTCCCCCACGTGAAAATGCAACAGTGATTGGTTTTACTACTTGACTAAAGTTGTTGTAACCTACTGTTATTCCCTGTAACTCATCTGGCTTTTGGTCAGCACGTAAATTAAATGAAGATGTTGCAAGAATTACTCTCAAGTACAATTTATCTCTATAATTCCCAGGTAGCCACTACTTCCTGTTACTTCCTATATTGCAGGAGACTGGAGTGTGGAGGGGCTCAGTTTCAGTTGCAAGGGTTTCCAGTTTACTCTTTCTGTCAAAATGGCCCTCACTTTGTGCATCAGGGAACCAAAGCAGAGATTCTATCGACTGCTAATTATACCAATTTCCACTAGATGGTTTGGAACTGGGGAAAAATTATGGGAAAAATTTGAGGGTTATTAGAAAATATTTTAAACATATATTAAGTTTGAAAGAATACCTCTCAGGGTTCTCTAGATAAAAGAATTGATTAAATATATTTATAGGAAGAATTTTACCATGGAGCATTGGCTCTTGTGATTTTAGAGACTAGAAATCCCGCAATCTGGTTTTTGCAAACTGGACCTCCAGAAAGCTGCTGGGGCCAATCTAGCTCGTACCTGAAGACCACAGAACCAGAGCAGCTGGTGAGATAAATACCAGAAATCATATTTAATCTGGAGAACTCTTGACTTACTCAGGTGACACATAAAATTACCCCTCACAGTGACATTCTGGATGCTTCTCTTTGCATCTTCATAGGTCACTTACATGAGTTAGTGCTAGTTTCTTTTAAATTCAGGCAGCTTTTCTTAGGAAGAATTCCCCAACATTGTAGGAGACTTGACATCATTTATAAAGCGTTTGAGCACTGGGTGATCTGGTTATTGTTTCCATGGTGTTACTGATAATTTTAGGTGACAACACCCCAACACTTGTTATCATGTTCTCTTGTAAACTTTCTTTGGATAGGTTTACTCAATGTTGAGCTTTGCTTACTTAATTACTCCACTAGCCATTGCAAAATATGATTTTAAAAGAGTCTATCATTTTTTCTATAGTTAGTCATTAAGCAATTTTCTGTTAAAAAAAATCTGCTTCATCAATTAGGGTAGCCCAGTCAAACAGTTCTTTCAGAAAAGACAGATAAGTGTCTTTTATCCAATACACTAGTCTATGAATAGTTTAATCGATTCATAGTACAGTGCTCTGCTTATCTCCAAGGGTGGTAATTGGTTTTTAAATATTGCTTATTCTTTAGATTTCTACACTTGCCATGCAAATTTTTTCCTATGATAATGATAGAGACATTGTTTGAGAGAACCAAAATTTTGCAGGGTGTGGTAGCACACCCCTGTAATCCCAGCACTCAAGAAGCTGAGGCAGGAGGCCACCCTTGGCTACATAGTGAGCTCGTGATCAGCCTGAACTGCACAGCAAGAACCTGTCTAGCAAAAAGAGTACCAAAGTTTTAAAGTGATAGAGTTTTGATTTCTGATTTCTTGTTTGTCTCTGACATTACTGCTTATTTATTAGCTTTAAAAGGTTTTATTGAGGTATGACTAAGATGAAAATCTTATATGTGTGTAGTTTTGATATATACATATATAAAACTATCATTATAACCAAGATAAAAATATTTGCGATATCTGATGGAGACTCCTAGTGCTCCTTTATAATTCATCCTTCCTTTCTTCTTCAACTCTAGAAAGAATCTCTTGTTCTACCTGGTCTATTATAATTGGTTTGCATTCTCTAGAATTTTAAAAAATGGAATCATATGTTACATGTACTTTATCACCTGGTTTTGTTTACACATTACAATGATTTTAAGATTCAGTCAATCATAATATTATCTGTACCAATAGGTTGTTTTATTTTTTGACTTAGTAGCAACCTCTTAGCTAGATGTATCACAATTTGTTCATTCATTTGCCGGTTGATGGGCATTGGGTTTGTTTAGTTTGGAACCACTACAAATACAACTGCTACAAGTATTCTTTGTTTTTGAGTGGCTATCTATTTCCTATGTCCCCTACATTTGAGGAAAACCCAGAAGCAAACATTTTATGCATATATTTACATTTTATCTATGTATTTACATTTTATCTGTACATTTACATTTTTACAGAAACTGTCACTCAACAGGATCCTATTTTTTATTCTTTTTGTGAATCTTTTTGTGAACCTTTAACTGGAGAATTTAGAATTTAATGCCCAAATATAGTAGCTCTTGTCTACATTGTTCAATCAAGAACTTGATATATGTCTACTCTGAGTTGGTAATGTATTTTAAAATTGTAAATGTACACTGGATTTCAAAGATCATTGGAAAATAATGTATTTTATTAATAATTTTATGTTGATTTCATGTTGAAATGATAATATTTGTATATATGGATTTAGTATTTGTTTAGCACGAATGATAAAAAATTTCAAATTGTAAAAATGGGTTGCATTATATTGGTATTGGCAAAGTGTTATTTTAGAGCTTTAACTCTAATGGAATTGGATTTAAATCTACCAATTTGTTATTTGTTCTCTGTTTGTTCCCTTGTGTTCTATTTCTCCGTTCAGTATTTTTCAGTCCTCAGGAAGTTACTTTTTATGACAGTAGGGTATTTTCCTTAAAGGTTTTAGTTACAAATAAAAAAATGGATTTCAATAGTTTTACATCCCTATAACAGAGCTGTAACTAGTTTGAACACCACTGTAGTCATCTTCCCCAAACAAACAGGAACCTGCCATCTTTCCCAGAATCATGGAACTAATTATGTTCGTGAAATGCACCACTGTATGGACTCGATTTTTAATACTGATAGTTTTATTTATGCCTGCAGCAGAAACTGCTCATTAAAGCTATTTCCTCTTACTTGGGGGCACCTGATGAGAAGCCTTCTGTGAAAATCAGCAGGATTGTCAGCTTTACTGGGTTAAGAAACATTTAGAGAGTGATTTGAATTGTTAGGGTCCTAACCTCACCAATGAGCTAAAGCATGGATGAGTACATAGCAGAATGAGTAATAGGAAGTGGGGCCTAACTGGGGAAGTCGCTCTGAGAGTGTGCCTTCCAAAGGTATGTATTTTTTTCAGGCTCTTACTCTTGCTACTTCCTGGCTTCTTTAGGATGAGTAGCTTTCCTTCTTCACGCCCTCCCAGGGTGATGTTTCTGCTTAGCCATAGACTTAAAGCTGTAGAGCCAGCTGACCATGGATTGAAATCTCTGAAACCATGAACCAAAATAAACTGTACTTCCTTTATGTTGTTTATGTCAGATGTTTTATCCCAGTAACAGGAAGTACAAATAGTCATCACTGGCAATTAAGGGAAAGGTATGTGATTTGAGTTTGAGCCCATGGTAAATGAGGAAAAACTACGTATTCTACTTTCAAGGCTAACTACTATTATTTATTACTATTATTGTATTACCCTATACAATCATCTATGCTTTCCTTTTGCTATCTGCCAGTTAAGTGAAAAGTTCAAAGGTCCAGATGATGGTGGGTCAATATAACAAAAGAGTAAGTATCCCTGAAGAACTACATTGAAGACCGTCTTCCTCTACCCCACTGATATCCATTTAACTACAAGTAGAATGAGAACTAAATTGATGCTTTTGTTCATTATAAAATAGATAAAGTTACCCTATTTAGTAAAGAAATCCACTGCTCTTTAGTGGGTTGAGTGGTGACTCTGCTCCTCCATCCTCACGCAAACATATCTATCTGGAGGCTGGGAGAATGACCTGAGTTGGAAGAAAGAGTTTATGGATCTTAAGATAAAATAACCTTGGATTATGCAGGTGTAACTTTTATCTAAAAGAAAGAATCTTTGTAAAGAGGATGAAATACACAAGTAAGGTGATTTAGAATGAACACAGAAGTTGGAACTATGCAACTATAAGCCAAAGAATGCCAACCATTGCTGGCAGCCACAAGAATGGGAAGAAAGACTTGAAATGGATCATCCTTCAGACTATAGAAGGGCCAATCCTGCTGAGTTTGGACTTCTGAGCCTGAAAACTAAGGAAGAATAAATTCGTATTCTTTTTTTGCCATCATAAGCCATTTAGTTAGTGGTAATTTTCTACAGCAGCCCTAAGGAAATTACCTTAATGATTTTTCCACCTTTTTTCATGAACTAATTTGCCAGTTAATAAGCTTTTATCTAAGCTTCAAACCTAGCATTCCATTCTGTATTATTTCTTTCGTTCTGCTTACTTTAAGCTTAATTCTTTTACTAACCCCTTGACATGTAAAGTTGTTTATTTAAAATCATTCTTCTATTTTAAGGTATGTATTTATTACTATAAATTTCCCTTTTAGTTATGCTATTGCTGTATCCCATTGTTTCATTATGTTTTTCTACTTTTATTTGTCTTGAGATACTTTTAAATCTTTTTTTTTCTTCTTTGATCAAATGATTGGTCAAGAGTGTTGTTTAATTTCCACATATATGTGAGGACTGTATTGCAGTCAGGTAGAGTGACTGATCTATGCCATCTAGGGGTATAGGGACATTCTGTAACATTCACCCAGGATGAAACTGTCCAGTGACCCTTGTCCCAGAGTTTATCCCTACTGCTGAGAGAAACACAAATGGATATTAGAGTAAATTTAGAAAAGATGCCACAGGAACTGTTTGAGTATGTTGTCCTTTTTTAGTTTTTAAACCTGAAAACTCATGAATTTATTTTTAACTAAAAGCTGATCTGACTTATTACTAAAGGAAGCTTTAATATATATTTTTACTCCCACAAAGAGTAAGACTTTCCTATTTTTCTTATGGGTTCCTTTTTTCAGGAATTATTAAAAATAGGATAAGGGTAAAGAGAACAGGGAGAAAGAAGACTGTCTTCCTTTGAAACTTTAGTTTTGAGCTTTTTATAACATTGCACTTTTAGTTACCCTAGTGATCAATAAAATCCTATGTGTCCATGGGGAGGAATAAAGAGTAGAGGTAGAAGAAGAAAAGGGCACCAATAATAATAATAAAATAGTAATAATAAAATAATAATAATAATAAAGAATTAAGATGTTTTATATGTATGTACAAATCTTCCAAGATGAAGTGATCATTATATACTATGAACATATCATACACTAATAAAATGCATATTTATATATATGGTTAGCATTTGCAAAAAATAAAGTAGTACCATCAATAGTAAAAAAAAATCATGCACATCTAACAATGCCTGTACTGCTTGCTGTTATGCAAAAACATGTATAGCATGCTTAACACAAATGGCTAAAATGAAGAGTTCTTTGCAGTTGCAGTACTGCTACTGTAGGCTATCCAAGAGACAGTTTGTTTTAGCTTTAGTAATTATAATGAGGTAGAGTTGCAGGGCTATGCAGCGCCATCTTCTGGTAAACTCCTCGAAGCACTCCTTTCAGCGCTCCAATGATAAAGATTTGCAGCAGACTCGACATGGGTCACTTTTCTAAACAAATGTCATAGTCAATAAGAACAGACGTATTTATTAAATTAACAGTACAAACAGTGACTTAAACAAGACTCCCTATTTTCATACATGGGCAACTGCTAGGTTTGAAAAGATGGAATTATCCTTTGTTCATTGTTGCACTCTCAGTGTGTACCAGTTTATAATGCAGTATTAGGCCTGATGATCTCGAAATTTTCTCCCTAAATGTTTTACCCTGCTTTTTGTTTAACCCAAGTTATTTCTACTGCTTCTAGACATTTAAAAGTTATAGTCATATATGAAAGGAGTCATTTTTCTTTCTCTTTCAAACATCTAATCTCTCCCAGCGTCTGATTAATTCCAGGTGGTGGATGTTTGTCCGGGGAAGATGATGGAAATGCTTGAGATCCTTCCCCTCTCTGTGTGATCTTAGCCCATGGATGACTGAATTCTCCTTTATGCAGATTTGGCCATAGTGACAGACGCTGCTTCTGTTCTCTGGTACTGTGTTATCCCTCGCATATGTTCCCCTTGGTAATTGGGTCATATGTCTTTGCCGGACTGCCTTTTGCTGATGAATTATCTCAGAGCACATTCAATCTGGTTGCCAAAGCTACTCACTGTAAAAAAAGTTATCTCAATTAAGAGGGAGTAAATATCATTTATATTTTTTGGATTTCATAAAACAGTTGCACATTGGTTTTGAATTACTTGCATATGACAACCAAGTTAGTCAGCAATAGACGCACATTAGCAGGTTTGCCCTCTTTTTTTTTTTTTTTCTCTCTTCAGTCTTTTAGATCTATTTGTTTCTCTACCATGGGAAAGATAAAGAAATCCATTTCCTTGCAGTCCAGTAGTGAGAAATTATTTTCCCTCTCCTGTTAGATTATGTCACTACACTACCCCTTATCTTTCTGGTATATTTCCAGGAGAAATTTTATCAGACATTAAGCCTTCTTTTAGTCATGTATATTTGTGTCCTTCTGATGGCTGTCTCTTCTCCATGCCATTTAAAATTTTCTTTATCCTTTTCTTGACTAGCTGATTCCTTTGTGGTGATATTTTTCTAGCTTGATCATTTCCTCACTGTTCTGTGATTACCATAATCAGAAACATTTCTGGTATGGTATTTCTGAAATGAACTGAGGTGTTACAAAGTATTTACTCTAGACAGTGAAGAGTCATACTTTATTTTAAAATATGATTTTTTTCCTGAGTGACCCTTAACAACTTTATTATCTCCCCACCTGTTGATTAATAAAAACAATAACTATCATCCAGGATGCCCTATATATCAGTCACTGACACATATGTTATTTCTAGTATCCTCAAACTTCTTATGAGCTAAGTGTTATGTTATCCCATTTCATAAGTTAAGGAATAAAGGCTCAGAAACCAAGGGTAATATGTCACCCGTCAAGCTAAGGCTGGAATCAACTAGAAGTCCAAATTTTATGTTCTTCTCTGGCTTTTATATAGCCTTTTGATAATATGGAAACACATTTCTACTATCTCACCCCTACCTTATGGAATCTGAGTAATTCCAAAGACACACTTCATAATTTCTTGGATGTCTCTGCAAAATATGATGACTATAAACTAATATTGGGCATTAAAACTTTTCATGGTAATGGAAACACATGTCAGAGATGTTCATGTTCTCATCGGCTGTCATGGCACACACGCTGGGAGGCTGAGATGAAAGGATCACAAATTTGAGACCAGACTGGGCAATTTAGCGACTTAGTAAAAAATTGTCTCAAAATAAACATGCAAAATAAGTAATAGTGCAAAGGCCCTGAGTTCAGTCTCTGGCACCAAAAACAAAACAAAATGAAGCAAAACAGAAAAGAGTGCTAAATGTGACCATTGAATACATGAACTGTTTGGCTGATGTGACTGGAAAAATGAATTTGTTATTGATTAATTTAAATGTAGGTGTCAGTAGCCAGATATAGCTACCATATTGAAAGTGTGGCCATACATTACATCAGCTTTCCTATGATTACTTCCTGTTATGCCAGCCTTACTAGCTTGCTTTTAGGTCTTCTGTTCTATTCAGCCATTTAAAAACTATCCCAAGAAAGAAAGAAGTAATTTAAGTCCTTGGTTATAACTACGGGAGTGAGTGTTAATGGTAATCACTTTTAAATGTTAACATCTAAGAACAATATTGTGGCATCACAACATAATTCTGCATTTGTTTAGCTTATTGAAACACATTTGTCTTTAAGTGGAACTCAGTTTCAGTGAAGAATGTAAAGATTTTCCTTGAACATCATTAAGTCACAGCCTTTTCTGTATAACATTTCTCGCTCTTGGGTGTTTTGTATTTGCATCTAGTATTTAACGTACAAAGAGATCAAAGTCAAACTTTGGATTACCATCTCTCAAAAAGTCGCAGACCACTTTTGGTGTGTAATTTATGCATCAGATCATCAGAGAAAGAAGGAAACGCCTACCAAATTTAAGTAAATAACATAAAATAACATAAAATAAAATAACATAAAACATAAAAATGTTTTAAAGTTTCTTCACAAATTACTTAAGTTGACACAATGAAATGTTAGAAATCAAAACTTAAGAAGTTATGTAAATATCAATATGGATCCATACATCTATACATTAAGTATCATTTGTTGTTTGAATTTTGCATTATAAAATGGATCTATTTTACCAAAATAAACCTCCAAAGTTGCCCTAAAATTACAAATCCCTATACCTTACAAAAATAGTTAATTTTCATTTTTTACAGCATAACCACTTCCTATGTATAATAAATCTAAAATTATTCAGATAGAGACAAATTCAGGTTTATGATAATAAACTGAACAGTTGTTTCAACTTAAAGTTTGTACTTCTGAGTGGTATAACACAATTTCAGTTACAAGATAATAAATGGGCATTGAGAACATTGAGTTTATGGGGGTTTGTTATCCACTAATATAAACTGTCTGTGATTAAAAAAAATCACTTCCACTGGAACACAATTCCACTGATTATAAACAGAGTTTCAAGGACATTTCTCTGCTCTGGCCTCCCCTGAAATTCTTCTCTTAGGGTGTGAACCCAGTAAGAGGAAATGAGCCTTTAATATGATTTTAAAACAACAACTCAGTGCTAGATTACTTTCTACTTTCAAAATTTTGATGAATTTTAAGATATAAAGGGCAGACAGTGATGGGAGAAAAGCAAAAACTATTTAAAGTATTATATATATTTTTCATAATAAAGTGACTGCTTTTTAAAACTTAGAAAGTTTTATGAGTTGTCATAAATTCCCTTGAGGTATATTGATAAAGATATTTTTACCACCTATGGAACAATACAAACTGTCTTCTTCATTGTTTAAGTTCATTTCTACAATAGAAATTTTTATTACATAAAATTTTCAAATAATGCCAATATTCCAATGAAAGATTTATGTTAAAAGAAAGATGTATGTTAAAACTTTAATATTCATCAAAAAATATTTTACGCTGCTTCTGTTTTCCTTTTTCTACTCTGTCATTTAATTTTCATAATTTTAAAAACAATATTGATTCAGACATTTAATAGACCCATTTGCCCTGTTGAAATCCACTACCATTATTTCATTTCGAATAACTGTCTGCTACTATAACCTGGCATTTAAAAAAAAACTTTAAGAACCCATAATTAGAAAATAATCACCATAAAATTAGGTTAAAGCAATGGCTAGTGTAGCTCTTAGAGACTGTCTAATCCAAGTCATTTTATAAGACATTAATAATAGAGCTTTGGCTATGTTATGCACTAATCATAGCTGCTGTGTGCTGACTTTTGAACTAAAGGGTTTTCAGGGTCCTTTCATTAAATTTCTTTTCAGATCTGTGAGCTGAGTATTATTATCATCTCAGTTAGCTCATGAAGAAATTCAGGTTCAGAGTGGTAAAGACAAAGGAAGGAGCAGAAGAAATGAGAGAAGGAAATCCATAGGCAAAGACTAGAAAAGTAAAATGTCTCTAACAAATAGTTACAGACATTTGTGCCAGCTCCTACCTCAGTATATAAAGAAAATGGAATAATAAACAGAAAAATATTTTAAAATGATAAGCTACTGGAAGACACATTAAAGAACACAAATGAGCTAAAGTGAAAGTTTTACATTTAAGAAGAAATACAACTTCTGATCTTTCATATTAGAGATGAATTGGAAGATAAAAATGAAGCTATTGGGCCTTCTGATAGGACTGGATTATTTATCATCATGCAAAATAAGCTTTTAAGATAAACAGACTTTAGGAGTATTGGCTTTAGATTAAGTGTTGAACCCATTTTATCAGTTAGGAGAAAGGTGAACCTTGGTATTAAATGATTGGTCAAGATCACGAATAGTGCCTTTCTCGGTGCCTAAAGCTCTAAACCAAGCCTGGGGACTTGGAGGAGGAGATTACAGAGGGGAAGGACAGAGAAAAGAGCCACACACTCACTCTGCAGTGTCACTTACATTCCAGTCACAGCCAAGTGTCCATTAACAATGCGGATACTCCTGGAAAGAGGGCCACCGGAGGTGTCATCAAGTGAACACTGTTAGGTGTACTCACACTAACCTTAGAGGCACAAGCCGATCATCCCACATGCAATCTTGATACAAACACAAAATCTATGAGGCTTCTGTCAATATAAGTAAAAGTTGTATACCCCAAAATAACAATAACAAGTATAGCATAGTAAATATCTAAGCCATCAATATATTTATGATCATTATCAAGTCATATTTACTATACACAACTGCCTGTGCTGTACTTTCATAGGACTTGCAGTGCAGCAGGTCTGTTCATATCAACATTCCCATGAACATGCGTGTCACGTGGTGCCCTAAGATGCTGTAATAACAATATTGTCACCAGGCCATAGAAATTGTTCCACTCTATGGCAGTCTTATGGGCCTTCCATCTTGTACAGTCTGAAACATGGCCATGCAGCATGGGACTGTATTAGAGAGTGGAAGGAGTTCCTGATTCTAACTAATGTCACAGGCAGATAGGAAGAGAAAGAATTCAGGCAGGCAGTGTGACTATGAGTGCTGTAGAAAGGGAGATTATGCAGTGCTTTGTGGTCAGGGGAGAACCTAAGACAGAATAGCTACCCAGAGCCTGTGGTGACCTCAGGGAAGGTCACCAGGATGTAGCGGCCACAGCACACAGTCCCTAAGATCCCTCCTCCCTACTCCACCAGCTCTCTGACCTTGTTCGCTTTTGTTCTGACCTTCTTAGCCTTAACACTATTATTGTTTTTATTAATTAAACCTTATGGATCCTATTACATGTTACAAAAGTTATGTTGATGAATTCTCTTATTTCTTACCATAGTTATACATGCTGGACATTATAAGAATCTCCAAGTTGCAGAGAAGACTTTTGCTTTATCATGAGTAGGTGGGGAATGAATGCTCTCAAAATCCTGTAAATCTTGGGATCCATAAGCTTTCCCAAATGTTCACAGAATGTCTTAGGAATGGGTATTTTTTTACAGGGGAGTGAGGGATGGAGGGAAAGAATAGGGAGTGATACTAGAGGAGTGGGGTTAGAGTTGAGGAGTATCTAGATAACTGGATGCCTTTCTGAGGAAGCTTCTGGGGGAAATGGACATTGGATACACAATGAATATATTTATAGTTTGCTATGGTTTGTATTTAGATGTCCCTCCAAAGCCTCATGCAGTCATGGGAGGGGTGGGTTTTTCAGAGGTGTCTGAATTTAGATTTTGTGATTGAGGCAAGATCCAATGCTGAGGTTAAGGGTGTGAGTGCTAATGTGACTTAGGGCAGGTAGCCTGCATAAAATATAAGGGACAGAAAAAAGCTTGTCCCTTATCTCCCTCTCCTTTGTTGCTTTTGCTGTCTTCTGCCATCAGGAACAGTTGCCTCTCTGCTGTGTGACACCTTGCCTTGGAGCCCACCAATTATGGACTGAAACCTCCACAAACTATAAGCTAAATAAATCTCTTCTCTTTTAACTTTGGGTGTTGGGTATTTTGTCTCAGCAATAAGAGAAAAGTAAAACACAATTAATCTCTTATGTACATTCCCATATTTCACCCATACTTTTTATCCAACCAGATATTCTTATGTGGCAGGATTCTCTGAAGGTTGGCAAGATAGGTGGATATGATTCCTAGTAGCCTCCTTCTGTGTTATCCTCTGTCTTGCTAACCATCATATTACTGATTTCATCTTTCAGAGAATATCGAAATTCCTTACTAAATCTAAATGTTTATTCCTCTTTAGATAATCTTTTGAACAAAATCACGCATTACGTGAACTTCAAGACTTGTCTCTTTCTATGCAGATAAGAGTCATCCAAGCCATTGCTATAACAACAGTTTATTCCTTTTCATTGCTGAGTAGTATTCTGTGGATGGACATAACACAGCTTGACCATTTACTCACTGAGAGACCTATGAGCTCCTCAATACCTAGCAACATTTTAAAAATATTCTCTCTCTTCAAAAAGAAACTATCTATTCTGGTAGCTGTATGGAAAGCTATCTCATTGTGGGTTTTTTGCATTTCTTTAATGTCTAATGGTGTAGAGTGTTTGTAAGGTGCTCATTTGCCACCTGCATGTCCTCTCTGTTGGGAGGTCTGTGGATTTCTATTGTCTAATTTCAAGCTGGATTCTTTTCAACTACTGAGCTTTCAAACATTGGTATATATTTTAGATTTTGATCCTTTGTCAAACATGTGGTTTGCAACAATTTCTTAAGAGTAGTAGCTCTTCCTTTATACCATTTTAGGTAATTTTTTGAGAGAATAAAAGTTTAAACTTTCATGAAATCTAATTTATGAATTATTCTTTCTATAGTCTATGCTTTTGGTGCCTAAGAATTCTGGATTCTTTGTATTTATACATACACATATTTTTTTAAAATTCATGTTTTTAGTGAAGTATTTATATTTTATAGCTTTATATTAAAGTTTGTGACTCCTTTTCAGTTAATATTTATATGAAATGTGAGATTTAGTTGCAGTATTTATGTTTGTTAGTGTTTTGTCTCTGGATGTGTAATTGCTCTGACACTATTTATCAAAAGGTCATCCTCCATTGAACTGCTTCTACACATTGAAAAGTAAGCAGTTGAGTATGTTTGTGTGCTTTTGTTTGGGGGCCTATATTCTGTTTTACCATTCCATAGGTGTATTGCTTACTAATGTTGAATTATCTTGGTCACATATTGAGAGGAGTGATTCTTCCTCCCTTTATTTTTCTTTTTTAAGATTTTTAAAGCAAGCTTGTAGTCTGTAATTTTTTTATTTTAAAGAGGGTAAAATTAAACAGAACAAAACATGATCATAAGAAAACAATTTAAGAAACACAGATTTCAAAGCAAGACCACCAGAAATCTTCACTGTCTATCATATTGTCTCTTGTTTTCTTCCAAATAGTTGTCCATATCTTCACACACAGGAAATTCATATGGAAGAAAATAGTGTTAAACTGATCAATCAGAACAGGATGATGAAGGCATTTGAGGTCCTCAAGACGAGACAATAGGGAAGTTACAATGGCTGCCATAATGTCTCTTGTTCTCTTCAAAATAGCTGTCCATACCTTTACATATGTTGAAATTAAACAAAAGAAAACAGACTAATATCACTGTAAACAGAGAATAATAGTATTGCTAGATTTTATATCATGATGCTATTAAATTAGCACTGGGTATCTTACCATCTCTTTTTCTTCAAAGTATTTGTTCATTACATCATGCATTATATAATCAGTTCTCGTAAACTGTTTAGAAGTTCTATGCATGCATGAGTCTCTACATGTATATCTATCCTTATGTATTAGGGGAAAAACAAATCAAAATAAGACACCAAAACAAATTCCAGAAAAACATGAAAAAGACATATAAAACCACAATACTAGGTGATCTACAGTAGTTACTATGATTTCTCTTGTTATTTTCAATAGAATTGTCTATATCATCAGGAATAGTATAATTGAACATAGCAGTACATAGCAGTGTTAATAAAAACAAACATTGGAGACATTATAGGACTTCAAAAGTAGTTAATAATCAAGCTGGAATGGATAACCTATTGAATCTTGTCATTTTCGGAGTAGTTGCCTCTACTCTGAGACTTGATACTATCAAGCATACCAAGTTCTAATAAAATCAGTCAAGACAAAACAGAGATCTAACAAACCAGATTCAAATAAGATCAGTCATAGAAAAATAGTGTGAGTAATACACGGTTTCAGTTTAAGTTAATAGGAAATTAAAGATAGTTATCATAGTATATCCTGCTATTTTTGCGATAGCTGTCTGTGCTCTCAAATCTCATACAAGTAGACAGACTGGAACAGAATAAAATCAAACTAAAGAGGCCGATAAGAATAATGTGGATTTTATATCCTGATACACTATTAATGATGTCCGTGCCTTCTTTTTTAGACAATTCCTCCCCTTTCACTTTCACAGGGTGCTTTGTACATTTTGGGTCTCACTAACTCCTTTAGTTTTTAGATTAGGGAGCCAACCTGCTATTTACCTAAGTGATTCTGAACCTTTTTACCCCTGAGCTTGATCTTGAACTGTGTTCCTTTACCTACTAAAGCCTCAAGGTTTTCCTTCCTTATAGCTGAGCAGTTCTCCACTGCACAAAAGTGTCATGACTTTCCAACCTATCTGCAGCTGCTGGACGAGCTGCCCCTATTTCTGTCTGGTTCCCTGTCACATAGAGCATTGTTTTGTCACATTTGACTTTTGGTTCATTAACCCACTTTCAGGTTGATTATATTTCCTATTCTGAGCATCCCAAAGGACCCTATCTCCTGATCTACTCTGCTTGTGTTTCTTTTTGTTAGTGTATCAAGACCATCTGTGTCAGAGATTATAGCAAATCTTCTCTGCCTCATCTCTGCTATGCTATTTTTGCCAATAGTTGTCTACTAAAAAAGATGTGGCATTTTTATACAATAGGGTACTACTGAGCTACAAAGAAAAACTTGAGGTTTTATAGGTAAATGGATGCAACTAGAGACCATACTCATCAGTGAAATAAATCAGTCTCACGTGTGTAAACATCATATTGTCTCCTTAGTATAAGAAACTGAAAGAGTAAATAAGATCCAAAGGTACAATGGGTATTGTGAAAGGGAATGAAATTGCTCAAAAGGAAAGAACTGGAATGGGGGAAAGGAGAAAAGAAGGAAAATATATATACACAAGATAGCTAAGATAATTGTACTATTCATTTTACTAGTTCATTGAAAGGAACAGCTAGTGCTTATATCATTTGATCAATTTTTGCCTGCCTATATCTGGTAATCTGAGAAACTATTTTGAAGACAACAACATGCAGTATAATAATTGTTAATTTCCTCTCATCTTATTTTGAAATTTGATATCTTTTATTGTTTTTTTAATCCTCTTTAAATAAAGATTTCTTACCATGAACACACATAAAAGCAGAAAAAATAGTGATTATGTGAAGTGAAAAAAGTTAATTAGCATGATTGAAATGTTCATTTTACATAAAGATATAAGTCATTTTTATTAGTCAATTATTAAATATGAAGAAATAAATTCCTGGCATTGATATTTGTCCTGAGGATGACTGTCAGAACTTGCGATTGATAAAATTCAGTGCAGAAAAGAAAATGTTTTGCAGGATATTTTCCTACCTTTCTTTGACTGCGGGAGATGAATAAAGTAAGGTCCTCCTGAGTATTCCTAATTGACAGCCTATGCTCACACATGTTAGAGACCTACATTTTGTACTGATTTTGTAGTTAGATTTCAAGCTGAAAAGTTAGTATATAGTAACTAAGTTAATTATATCCAACATGCATGAAAAAATAAAGTACTTATGGAATGATACTTTAGGTCAAAGTTTCAGAGAATTCTCAGAGGCAAAACTCTAAGAAACATAGATTTCAAATTGATGGAAATTACACACACTTTAAGTAGATGTACATTATGACAATATTATTCCATCCGTGAGTGAAGGATTTTTTCCACTTTTCTGGATTGTGTTAGTCACTTTGCTGTCACTGGAACACAACAAACAGCACTTGAAATTTAAAGGAGGAGAGGTTTATTTTGGCTCACAGTTGATTCCCACTCTGATCCACATAGTAGTGGAAATCCTAGTCAGAGAAGTCAGACAAGAAAAAGAAATACAAGGCATCCAAGTCAGAAAGAAGGATGCCATGCAGATGACGTGATCACATTATGTAGAAAATCCCTAAGGACCAACATAAATCTGTTACATCTAGTCCATGGCTCTCTGGTCACTTGACACTACTTCTCATGGTTCAGATTTGTGCCAACATTTGCCCTTTAATCTGTTCATCACCTACCTCATCCTCGAGGAGTCAGAAAACTTACTGTGAAAAATTAACAGCCTCAATCTGGAAAATTATCTTTATCTCCACTGCAATTTATAAAATATTCAAATTCAGCAATTCAATTTTCACATATATAACCTGATCTCTATTATTTGATTTTTCTTAACTTTGTTATCTCTTTATTAAAATAAATAAATTTAAGTAGAAGAAATAAAAATAACATGTTGTATGTTTTATAACATACAAAAAGAAAAGATATCAACATGTTAAAATAATAGGTTTACATTTTAACCCATCTTTCAGATATCTTTAAAATGAGTTTTTTCAAATAGACAAATTTTAATTTTTGTATGAGCTTATTATTTCTTAGAATTCTGTACTCTTAGAGTTCGGTGAAATTCTTTGATCAGTTTAATATGGAAGGAAGAAAATTCAGTTTTAATAGATAAAGCTAAAAAAGGAAGTTCTAATTCATAAAACATTAGTTTTATGTTTTCACTTAAATAGGACACTGTTTTTAGTATCATTTGACTGTATCAAGTTACAAGTCAGAATCTAAAAATACTGAAATGACTACAAATAGGGATTTTCAGCTTTTGTTTTTAAGTGTTAGTTTTTAAGTGACTTCTTTTATTAACCTGATTTGAAATGTTCAAAGTAGTTTCATCTTACATTACATTCAAATCACTACATTCTCTTATGAAATAAATACTTAAAAATATTCCACTGTTGACCAGGTGCTATTTTAGAGGTACAGACTGAGCAAAATCAATAAAGTTCCTCTCTTGGTTGGTTTTGTACAGGTATAGCAAAACATGTAAGACAGGGTACACTGAAGGTAAGACACTTATTTAACTCACAGTTCTGGAGAGTGCAGAGCATAGCACCCACATCTGTTTGGTTCTGCTGAAGACTTCATGGTTGTTAGCATCACAGTAGAGGGAACATATGTGGAGAAGATCACGTGTTGAGACAGAAGGGGAGGGACCAGTCTTGCTCTTTATACTGCACATCAATCTCAGGAGAACTGAGAATGCTTCGCTCCTATGAAGCATTATATACTCTTGGAGACTACATGACCTCATAATCTTCACTAAGCCCTGCTTCTTAAATGTTCTCTTTCAGATCAAGCTTCCAACTATGAACTTTGAGGGAACACATTGAAATTACACCCTAATCACAGCAGTTCCCATCCACATGAAACTGACTTCTGGTTTAAAAAAAAAAAAAGGAAAATAAAGCAAAGCTTAGTGGTATAGTCTGAACATTCAGGTCTTCCAGAACTCTTCACATGTTGAATCCTCACCCATCAAGGTGATGGTTTTAGGAGGAAGATTGTCAAGTCATGGGGTGAGCATATGAAAGCCAGAGGTCACACATAGGATTAGTTAGTACCTTTATAAAGGCCACTGAGAGCAATGCTTCTTACCTGCAGAGGGATAAGATGGCTGTCTTTCAGGAGGTCAGCTCTCAGCAGACACTGAGTCTCCCAAGGGCTTAGGTTTTGACTTTTCAGCCTCTAGTCTATAAGAAATAAATATCAATTGATGGAAAGACACATAGCTTATGTTTTTTTGCTATACTTACTGGAAAAGATCAAGACACGCAGCATAATGTCAGACAGTGATAAGTGCTCTGAAGAGAGCAATAACACAGGGTCAAGCGAGAAAGAGTAGCTATGTGGGAACATATTAGACCAAGTGGTTAGTGAATGTCTCCTTTTGAGGATATGACTTTTGGGAAGAGAACTGAGTGGAGAAGTAGGTCCTATGAATATCTAAGTTAAAAACAAACCTTCGTGTGTATTTTATGAGGACTGGAGTCTTCACTTGAAAGATAATGAACACTAGAAAAACAGACCTAACACTTTTGTAAAGATGAAAATCAACTTCCTGTTACGGCATGACAAGTCACAGGACTTGAACATCACATAGACATAAACATTCACTTATATGGATCTATGCCAGGGAAATGTATGAATCCTTACCAAGCAAATTATGTGCAGAGATAACTGCCAGTGTTATCAACCAGCTCTGAACAAAAGGGAGAAAAATACCTTGGCTGTAAGTTGACACATTTCCTTTAGAGTTTTGACCATCTGCAAAAGTGAAAATTTTTTGGTAGAAAATCTTGATGATTAAACATGAAACAATGAAAGGAAGTCTCAGCCTGCATCCAGCCCTGAGATGGAATGGGCTGGTCACTTGACACAAAGCCAGAGTTCTCTGTTTCAATCCTAAGCACAGCTGTAATCACTCTTTATGAAGTTATATGTAGTTTTGAAATTAGGATGTATTGAAATTAGGTACCTTCTCATAATACAAAGTGTATATTTAAAAAACATATAATGATTCAAGAATCTTATATTTTTAGAAAAGTAAATGAATAACATTTCAATATACTTTTTATCTAGATTATATTTTTGCAGAAATAACATGTTCAAATTTTTTTAAATTTTTACAAACTCTGTCAATAATAGTACTATAAGTACCTGCTTACCTGGTAAGTGCAAGATCCTGAGTTTGATTCAGGTACCAAAAGGAAAAAAGACGAACAAACAAAAACCCCAAAAATATGATAATACTAAAAGTGGATGCAGTTGTACTATGAACCTTTTTTATCTTTCCTAACTAATTATATGATTTTTAACAGATTACATAAAAACAACTTTAGAAAAAATGTCACACAGTCAACCTTCATATTTGTGCAGTATATTCTCTAAATTTTCTACTACATTCTCATACTATATATTAGGTTGTCACTTGTATACATTTTAATTTCCAATAAATGTAGAGTTAAACCCATAAAAATGGAGAAAATAAGCAGAAACAACTGTACTATTGAAGAATTAGGATTGTACAAAATAATATTAGTGAAAAATCCTTTTTTCTGAATGCTTGGAACTTCTCAGTAATATGTTACGGACTTCATAAAAGTGATTCCTGCCTCTTATTCAACCATAGTCTAATGACAACAGATTTTTGCAAGAGATTATGCTAGAGTTTTTTTTTAAAAGTTGAGAAAAATGGATCACTGAACACATTTTGTGCAGTTATTAAGTGTAGTTTGGATGATTTTTTCCACTTGCAACAGTCTCAAAAGCTTAGAGGATCCAGACTAAACTAACTATAAGGGTCAAGGACAAAGACTAGAAATTTTAGCTGACCTACCTCCTCGGAGAAGTTTCATGTAACTCCCTTGTATCAGCTTTCTCATACCTCTCCGTGTAACAAGTTCCTCTAATCATCGTACTCTAGCCATACCACTGAGCATTCTGCTGTAACTGAAGGATGTACATTGATACTTCCCCTTTTTGATTTAAATGAATTTAGCCAGTGTAAAAACTATCTTTTTTCATATTTAAATACCAATTCAAAGAAATTAATTAATGAAACATTTTTTCAAACTTAATCTAGGGAATAAGTAGAAATACTAAGAACTTTAATAGGCAACTGAGATTCTTAAACAAAAGGTAATTGCATTTCATAAAGTATGAAATTCTGAATATACCCCTTACTCCCCATTCACTGTATAAATACGATTTTCAAACATTGAACAGCAGTCTATTTCCAATGTGATATAATGTAACCAAAGTCTACAGCTGAGCATATTTGTCTCTGTGTCTGTCAGGATCCAATAGAAAGAGCCTCAGTCGCAATGCAGCTTTGGAGGTGTCTGGGAGGAGGTCCTTAGCTAGTTGAGGAAATGACGAGAAGGAAATAGTTTTGTGTCTCGGGAACCATGTGGAATTCCAAGATAAGAAAAACAGTTGCTAATTTGAGTATAAAAGCAGGAAACATGATACACTTATTTCCTTTAATGCAAACACAAGTATATGAGGGATTGTGTGAAAATTATTTTGCTGAACTACAGAGACAAACTAGAATCAAATTGCTTCTTTTGGACATACGAGCTTTTCTTTCTTGTGGATATTATGGCTAATAACACAACTTTAGAGATTTCATGGCCAGAAAACTTTTGGGGTAAGCTATTTACTTTAACTGTTTTTAATTTATATGAAGATACTAAGAAATGTACTGTGTAACTTATTACAACATTAGAAATATCTGAGACGTATTGTTAATCATAAATTGATTAAAGTTTTCTTGGATTTACCTCAAAAAACATATTCTCAGGAAATGTCTTTAGAGTGAGCTATAAAAATGTTAAAAAATAATGTGAGAAACAGTATGGATCTTGCCTGGTTTACGGAAAATAATTAAAGAACAATGAAAACTTTTAAACAAGAATAAAAAGGGAAAGAAATATAAGGTGGAATTAATTGCTGTTTGTAATATTACAATGTGGGTTTGACTAAAAATTATTTATCTGAAAGTTAAGAATTGTGTGTTTTATTTAATGGAACCAAGGCAATTCTACAGAAGTTATTACTGTAACTTATATCACCAGCATTATACTCGTTAATTTCTAAAATGAACCTAAATAACAGATTTGTATTTGAATTAATTTAGAGCATAATGACATACATAAAATAAGGGAAAATGATATGAGATGGAAAAAATTGAGGAGAGACAGCATCACATATAATGTTTTAAAGGAAGCCACTCACAGAGGCAAGAACAATGACTCCAGAGTGATTTTGGCTCAGTTCAGTCACAGCCAAGTCTAGGGTTCCCTGATGCCTAAGAGCTGTGGGGTCAAAGGAGGCTGAGGTGGCTGGAGGTTCAGGGAAGAAGAAAATTGACACGTAGCCTCCTACTAGACAAATTCAAAAATAAAGGGGACAGTCTGATAGACACACACCAAAAGAACGTTAAAGAAAAAACTGGAGCTAAGGAAGAGGTCTGCAACCTTTTTGTAGGTCCTGAACAAGATTTTTATCCTAATAGAAAACTGTCAGACTTTCTGCTGTGATTCAGCGTAGGAATTTAAAAACCATCAGGTGGAAAGTGAGCGGCCTTGGCTTGCTGTTCCTAATAATTTGGCCTAATTGTCACCACAGAAATTGATTTGAAGGCAATTAATTCCTTCTCTTTTTTAAATAAGTGGCCATTTTTGTTTTTAAGAAGTTTATTAATCAACAGCTTCATAAAATTATATAAAATTTTAAAAAGAAAATATGCTTACATATTGTAGAAAAATAGCTTCAGAAATGGGTTATTCAAAGTAAACACCAAGAAACAAATAAGCTTTTGAATTATGAGATCTAATTATATATTTTTGACAATATCATTGCTGTCTTCATTTACAGAGAAAGTAAACATGCTAAGAATAAACACAATGTGTGTAAACTAAATTCATCATTACAGCATGCATAACTGCATTATTAAAAAAATAATTCATATGGAAAACATTAATATGTAAAAGCCAGATACACTTTTTTCAAACCATTCAAAATTAACTTTCATGTTTACATTGGAAAATGATTCATTATCCATGAATAAAACATGATGACAATCATTAAAATAAAGTAGAAATTAATAAGAAAATGTTTAGTGGGAGTCTATCCTTTAATCCTAAAATTTAGACATTTTTTGTAAGAAACTCTGTGGTTAAATAGTATATCAAGGATATTACCTAATGTCCTTTTCTCTTAACATGTGAATATCTTAGAAAATAGTTGAAATTACTAAAATCTGAGGTTACATTTATTGATAAATATTTTAAAGAACAATGCGAATATAGTGAACAGATAAAATGTTTGATGACTTGGGGAAAAATAGGTAAAAGATTGTACTATTTCTTCTGGGACAAAAAGGTAAGTATAAAAGGCAAATATAAATATAACATAAGTGTAAAATATGTAAATATTTCCTGAAATATTAAAGTTTTAATTTTCATTTCATTTTTATTTCAATAACTACTTTGATCAGCAACTCTCTCATAATATTATTCTAAAAATATTGTACAGCATAATGCATTGTTTATTGCTTCCCAACTCAGTTGTCTGCTTGGTGCTTATAATTCAGAGAAAGTAAAATAGCTAAGAAAAGCTAACATGAGCAGTCTTTCTAATAAGGTACATAAAAAGTTGTTTTGCAGACTTAACATCTTTAAGATACCAAGTTTACCAAGACTGACTGCACATATTTTCATAGTTATCACCCACTAAAACTTAATAAATGTTGATTTTGCACCAAAGTCATTAGGGTAAAAGTTGGCAAACAAAATAGCCCTGAAAGTGACAACATAGACACATAGTACACCCTGAATGATCCACACTGGCTTTCTTTAATGCCAAGCAGCAGGAAGCATGACCATGAAAATCTGTTGTGCCCTACTCTTTACGAAAGGAGACAAATGTCACTAAACTCAGTTGTCTTAGTATTTAAGAGTACCCGACTGCCTCACACAAGACAGATTTGTGGTATCTGCTATCTTATCTTACCCCCCCCCAACCATTTGGCTAGCATTGTGAAAAATAGGAAAGATACTGGTGTAGGAGCTTACATTTATTCACCTAATTTAAACCTCACCATAAGTACAATGTCGTTCAAGAGGATTATACTCTTGGAGATAATTATGTATGCATGAAAATGCAAACATAAGGCAACACCAATAATTATTGCCTTTTTAGTGCATGTTATCTTTAAATTGTATTAAATGGCAATAAGTGACACTATATCATAGGAGTTTAAAAAAATGCAGATATGGTCCTTAAATTCTTTTTAGAAAAAAAGAAAAAGAATGGGACATTGCCTGTACTTGGGAATTCAGGTAAATTCCAAATAGGGAGATAATTCTAAGGGTGTTTCAAACAACCACTTATTTTTCATTCATTAGCTTATTCCCTTCAGCTCCTTGACTGGCTCACAAACATTGGCTAACTATCTTAATTAGGCAATGTGTTAGGAGCTGATGACCTAAGTAAGATATTGTTCAAGAATTCCAAAGAGCTCAGGATAAACGTTATCAGCAAATACGCGGAAGTACAGGTTTAGACGTGTTTATGAAGGAATGAGAAACTGCCTGGGATGCTTTTGTATGGAAATCATAGGTACATCATGGTAAAGGCAAGCTGGAGTCAAATTTCTGTAAGATGAGTGTCACTGTAGAAGTTTGACCTAACTTAACCGAGTACTACCAGTTTAGCGTCTTCAAATCCATCATGTTTCACCTCCCTAGGACTGTCCTGGTAGGTTAGAAAGGTGATGTACAGGATTAAATTCTATCCTGCGTATTAGATGGAGAGAGACAGAGAGAGCCTTTGATTCTTCAAATTCTGGCCTCTGCTGACATCTACTGACGAGTATTCCTCATGTGTTTTGGGGCTCTTTCCCTCTCTCTCTCCACTGTTGAAGGCTCTAATCAGAAAGTCTGTCTTAAAGCATCTACACAACAGTGGCTAATAGCACGGTGTTTTTCTTTCTGAAGCCCTTCTTGTCTACTGGTCATTAATCAGGTAATTTCACATTTATCTCACTGGCACCAATTTTTAATGATCTCCCATAATGCTAAAGCTGTCAGGACCTGGTTTCCTGTTCTCCCTTCAGGGACCAAAGGCTTCTGAGAGACTTGCTGTTTTCTTTACATGTAATCTTCTCCAGAGAACTAAGAATTCATTTGCTGAATTCCTAAAACCAATCTGTAGCACATCATAGGCGGAATAGAGTGGCAGTGTCTTTCTTTGAAACCTTCCCTAGTCACACAGTACATAGTTCTTTCTTTTTCTCACTGAAAATTCCTTCCATTTACATTGTTCATGAAAACTGACTCATCTTTTATTGTGTCCAATACTGTTTGTGGTAAAATGTAATGTTCTTGAGGCTTTTACACTACTAGCATTTTGAAGCTGAAACCACCAAAACCAAAAACACCAAAGCATCTTTTTCCCTCTCAAAATATCTAGCTGTTGCAACAAAAATGTTGGTTTTCAAAATACTAATTATTCTCTACATTTGACAATTAATTTAGTAATTTAGTGATTTAACAGTGACACATTAACTTTTTCCTTTGCCATAGATTCTGCCTAACAGTCTTAACCATCTCTGAAGTAAGTAAAGATTTGAATGATAGTGAACTGACATCCTGGGGACTCTAGTCCTGTTGAGGGGAGGAATTCTTGACTAAGAGCCAAAGAAGCTGTTCTTCAGCCCACAGATGGGTTCTACCAAGCAATAGAGAGTAAGATGCTCCCCTAGAAGTTGTGAATGGGTGCCGGCTTATGGGCTGAGTGCATGCCTTGGAGATGGCTCCCAAAGTAAGACAAATGCAACCTATATTCAAACTTACTTCTTCAGTTACCATTTTAAAATGTCTTCAACAGTTCTCTATCATTGTGTATAAATAGCCCAGTCATTATTTCCTCAGTTATGTCAGATACTTAGAAAGTTTGAAAAACAAGTATTCACAAGTGCTGGTTTTTAACAATTCAGTCCAAATTGCCTAGGAAAAATAATGGAAACTCATCTCTCACACTGGGTTCCTGAAATTCTGATGCAGTATTATGAGGCTGTATCTACCAGGCTGTACTTTTTAATGTTTCCCTGGTTTCTGAACTATTGACATCCATGAGAATTGTCTTTTCTTGTGATAACCTTCCCTTCTCCTTTTCCTTTGTCTTCATAATTAGTTTGCTTCTGCCCTCATGTCTTCCATCTCTCTCTGTCTCTTCTTTGTTTCTCTGTCTCCATCTCTCTGTCTCTGTGCCTCTACTTCTATCTTTGCCTCTCTCTTTCTCTCATTCTCTTTGATTCTACATCAAAGAAAACATGTGAAACATTAACTTTTTCCTTTGCTTACTTAACCTTTTTTCATAGTTTGGCTTATTTTGCTTAATATGATGACCTTTAATTCTATCTATTTTTTTAAAAGACATGATTTCATTCTTCTTTATGGATGAATGATACTCCACGTGCATCACATTTTCTTAATCCATTCATCTGTTGATGAGCACCTAGGCTGTTTACATAGGTTAGGTATCGTGAATGGTGGTGCAATACACATGGATCATACAGTCACCTTTGCCAATGACAGCAAATCACCTGAATTGTCTATTGATTTTTCTCCTAGTTATGGTAGTTTGTGTTTTCTAAGCATTTGTTCATTTAAATTAAGTTTAATTTGTTTATGATATTCTCTTACATTTGCTCAGTAACTCATTATTAAAATGTTTAAATATGCAGAACCATTTGAAGAATTCAGTAATGAACAATCATCAATTCTATGCCTGACTTATTTTATTTATCATATTTTCTACATTTGTTTATATTGTTACAAATGACAGAATTTCCTTTGTAAAGAACTGAATGATGATATTCCAGTACTATATAATATTTTTTATACACACACATATGCAGTCATACATCTCTTAATGACAAGGATATATTCTGATAAACGCATTGCTGGACAATTTTGTTCTTATACAACCATCATGTAATGAACTTATACAAACTAAGATGGCCATGATGTCACCAGCTAGTATAATCTTATGGGGCCATAACTGATCCAAATGCCTATAATCCAGCACTCCAGGAGGCTGAGCAAAAGCATCAAAAGTTCAAGTTCAGCCTGGGCAACTTAGTGATTTAGTGAGACCCTTTCTCAAAACAGAAACAGTGGTCTGTTTAAGAACTGTCAAGGAGAGAAGAGTGGATGGAGTCCAGAGACCCAGAGGAAATGAGCTTGGAAGGGGAAGGAGGTCTCTCAAGTAAGGGCTTTGGGTCCTAGCTCATGTACCTCAACGCAAAGGTCTGTGTTCAGCTGCCAATACTCCAAAAATAAATAAAAGTACTTATGCAGCTCATGACTGTGTATTGCTAAATTTCTTTATCCATTCATGTGTTGATGGGCATTTAGATTCATTCCACGTTTTGACTATAGTGGTAATGCTGTAATGACCATGGGGGTGCAAATTATTTAATTCTTTATTTTTAGAAACACAGCTAGAAATATTGCTGAATCATGTGGTAGTTTTATTTTTAATTTTTGAAGAATCTGTATACTGCTTTCCATCATGGTACCAATTTTCCTATAACCAGTATATCCTCTTATTAATTTATATGCAAGTTTTAATTCTAGTAACATATTGTTCTGATTACTTTAGCTCTGTAGTATATTTAGAAGTTAAGTAGTGAGATGTCTCCAGTTTTGTTTTTCTTGATTTTTTGTATATTCACATACATTAGTGTAATTTGGATATTAAACTAGTCAAAGCTTAGTTACCAGCCTATGACTCTAACAGGAAGAGGTGTAACCTAAAAGAAGTGGACTCTGGTGGAATGTCATCAGGTGGTAGGGATCCTGATATCTCACTCTTTTTCTCTTTTGCTTCCTGTCCAAGAGATACACAGCATTGCTATACCTTCCCCCACTACCATGATATTCCATCTCTCAACTTACTCTACCATAGACCCAAAAGAATTTGGTCCACTCAGCCAAGGACCTAAACCTCCAAAAGTGAGACAAAATAAACCTCAGCGAGTCTAATTTCCAGTAATTAGGAAAAAAAAAAAAAAAAAACCTCAAGAGTTCCAGTTAGTTAGCCAAGTTGGGCTTCAATGAGAAGATTACATATGAACACACACCTCAAATTAATCCAGCAAATAACTGTAAAAAAAATTTTCAAGACCAGATTTCAACCAAGGCAAGGCCCTAAATCAAAATCATGTCTAGCCTGCTTAAGAAATGGCAAGGAGAGAAGAGTGGATGCAGCCCATTGTCCCAGAGCAAAAGCAGAGGAAATGAGCTCAGAAGGGGGAGTGGGTCTCTCAAATAGGACTTTGGGGCTGGTTTTAGGAACTTGTCTTTGTTCTGAGAGAAGTAGAAATTTAGAAGGAGAGCAAAACGATTTGACTTGCAGTTTGATAGCTTCCCTCTGATGACTGTTGAGAACAGAGCAGAACTGGGTGTGGAGAAGGCAGCAAAGGTAGAACAGGAAGAGCAGTTGAACCAGTGTTGCAGTATTTCAGGTATAGATAGTGGCCACTTGAACAGTGAGAAGATCTGAATTCTGGGCTGTTTGCAAAAATAAAAAAATCCAATAGAATTTTCTAGAAGGTGGAATAAACACATAACTTATTCTTCTACAGTTTTTAAAAATTTTTATTAGCATATGATTGTAGTGCATAGTGATGACATTCTTCATGGGGAGTTGGTACAGGTATATAACACATCTGAATTATTTTCTTACCTCCTTTCACTCCCTCCCTCCTTCTTCCCTGCCTCCATCTCTTGGTCCCCTCCCCTAGTTCTTATTTTGTCCTTATTTCCTATTTTCTATCTTTGATTTTGCCTTTATGTTTTGGTTTCTCATATAAGAGAAACAATGTGATACTTAAATTTGTGTCTGATTTATTTCACTTAACATTATAATCTCAAGATGCTTCTATGTTATTATTAGTCAAATTGCTAGCCCTAAATTATTATTCTTCCTAAAAATCCTTTCACCAAATGTCTTTTTGTTGCCTAAACCATCTTCCTTTGAGATACCAAGAATTTCATGGCCTCATTACATAAAAGGTGAGTTTATGTTTCTTATATCTGCAACAATTTTGAAAATTCAAGTCAATGTTTCATTCCAGTGTCACTGATAAAATCACTTTCAGTTGTAGAAACTATTCAACTGAAGGCCACTAGATGGTATCCTGTACAAATTTTAATAACAAGGGATAACATTTCAGTTGTTGGTTACAGTTACTGAAAACCAGTCAGTTCTAGGACTTGAGACTTGGAGACTATTATAGTGGCTGTTATTAATAGAACAAGAAGGAACAATGACTTGAGTCAGTTATGTAACTATTACTAGTAATATCTGGAGTCCATTATTACATGCCAGCCACTTGCAAGTTGTACATACATAAATTACAAATTTAGAGTAGCAATGCTTAATTCTGACATGTCTTACTAATGTTAGAATATGTTTACTTTCTCTTCAATGAGTGAATTGAATTTTAGAAACCAATTACTTGGTCTCATTAGTTGCATTGCATTATAATTATAAAAAGTAAAATCATAGCTCCTTTTTCTTTCCCTATAATTGCAGGGAAATAAGAAGACAACAGATTTCAAAGAAGCAGTATCTGTACAAATATTTTCATTTTTGGAGGGTACATTTATTCTCTATTAAATTTTTTAAAATGTTCCTAAAATCTATTGTCAGAAGCCTCACAGAATGGACTTGCCTGTTTGAAAATGTTAAAGTTATTTGACTAACAGATGAGGCTTTCATTGTATAGTTTCAGAGTTAAACTTTAAAAGTCCATATGGAAGACCACACTGAAACTGGGCTATACTTCGGTTATGACACTTGACATTTTTTTCCTATGCTTTTCTGCATTTCTGCACTTATTTTTTTTCCAGTTTGGACTGAAAGGAAGCTTAACAAGATAGATAAGCCTTAAGTACAAATAATTGAAAAAGCAAAATAAAGGTAGACAATAAGAAACAGGGAGACAGGCTTTATGGAGATGGGAAGGGAACCTACAAATGGGGAGAGACTTCCAGGAAGGAATAGTAGGAAGAGGCAGTAAAATGGATGAAGACATGATACATTTATGTACCAATTGCTCACAATGAATGTATTTATGATGTATAATAATTATATATAATGATATTTTTGAATTAAAATGGTACTAAAGTAGACAACAAGAGAAAATATCTATGAAAGAAAAAGGAAAGCTCCAAATCTTATGTCAGAATTATCTGAAAAATTCTCCATTTCTGTCAAGATTAAAGAATTAGCACCATGATTTCTAAAACATATATTTGGCTCACTTTGTGGGTTAGGAAGTAATTGTCATGGTATATATACTCTAGCAAATATCAAGCAAACACACATGTCAAGGGGAATGCTTTCTTATGTCAGTTTTATTACTTCTTTAGCTCTATCTTACCCTACTTTATTAATCTTATGTATATTTAAAATTTTTTATGTAATCCTTTTCATATAGCTGTGTAGTCTCATATTTTATCATATTTGGAGTCGTTCTCCCTAATTTTGACAATGGGAATATAGTATCAAGGTATAGATAGTGATCTTTTAAATAGATTGGTTGTCAAATTGTTTTTCTGGCAATGTTACTCTAGTTTTTTTTTTTTTTTTCTTTTTTTAGTACTGGGAATCGAACTCAGGACCTCATGCTTGCCAGCCAGGTGCTGTGCCCTTGAGCTATATCCCCAGCCCTTCTCTAGTTTCAGTGCCACTAAAAACAATCTTTTTACTCAAAACACTGAAATTTGTCATTTAAGAACATTGTGGCAGTCCAAATAGTCTTTAGTAATTTTCCCATGAAGTTTGAACATTATCCTGCTTTTCTTACATTAGAATAACAACATAGTTTTAGAAACAAAACCCTCATCTAACATACATATATTTTCATCTGATGTATTTTTTTGTCTTTGTAATACTCTCAATTACTTCAACAGGCCAGATATTACTTTTCCTTGATTTTGTATCTTTTTCAACAAAGGAGGTTCAAACCAGAATCTAAAAGGAGAAAATAGGTTCAATTACCAATAAGACCATTTAAAAGCTGCAGAGGTTCCTATACATGGTCTCAATGCCTTGTACGCCTCTCTAGTATCTGTCTTTTAACAAATAAAATGTTCCCAATATAAGTGTTATTAATAGTGGAAGTACAGCAAGAGTTAATTCCTGAAAAAGGTACTCTGTTCGATGCCCAGTGCTGCACCACTAATAAAAATAAAAATAAAATAATAATAATTTTGCTTTATGTAACCTATATTCTTCCAAACACCAATTTTTAAATCAATTTTATGAAATATTTTAAATTGAGACATTGGAAGTCTGCATTTAGTAGGAACTCACAGTTTAAATTCCATGCCTGCTGCATTTCTTTCCTGCTCAGAATTACAACACATAGAGGGACCATAGGGCATCTTTCATTAATTTATTGTGAAGAAGAAGGAAATAAAATTCCATAGTCTTTGATTAAAATGTTTCTCTTGATAATTAACTCATGGATTTGCTGGCACATAAACTATTCTATGAATGAATAAGCGCTTCCAGGAAAAGCTAATTACTACATGTAAAATAACACATTAGTGAGCCTATATTAGTCTCACAAAAATAAAGATTGCCAAAAAACTCTCTGAGATAACGTAAAATTAGTTTTTTAAACCAAAGTATCATATGTATTAAAATGCTTATACTTATGCACTTATTTGTAAAAATAAAAAAGACTTGAGCAGTTTGTGATTTTTATTTAGTTCTTTCCTGGAGCATTCCATTAACTTCAATTAGAACACTTTTCAGTGATGTGAAGTCCAGCAAAACTATCACTTTTTGTTCAAAGTGATCTTAGCTTGCTTTGCCTTGTCTAAGTTCAACACAAATGAAGGTATGGACAGCTGTTTTGAGGAGAATGAGAGACACTATGACAGCCATTCACGGCTTCCCTAATGTCTGGTCTTGAAGACCTGTAGTGCCCTCCTCGTCCTGCTCAGATCAATTCCATACTAGGTTGTTTCATGTGAATTCCCTGTATGTGACAATATGGACAACTATTTGGAAGAAAACAAAAGTCAATATGATAGAGAGTGAATATCTCCAATTGTCTAGCTTTGAAATTTAT
>PVJX010013995.1:0-19193 GCA_004027295.1 Dolichotis patagonum
TGGGGGTGTGGTATGTTTGATTCTCATCCCGTGCCCCCGTAGGCAGCAGGCTGCTTACTGGTTGGCTCAGCACCCTAAGTTCCAACTGTACTTTTTCTTTTTACGTCCAAACTCATCATATTCTCCACCAGATTCTTTTCTTCCTATATTTCAACATTTTCTCTTTCATTGAAACCACCACTACATCCTGTTCTTTCTTCTAATGTTCTTTTCTTCATACTTTGGAGGGTCACACATGTCACACTCTGAACTTCTGGTCCAACTCACATTATGCAAGTTTTACACTGCCAGTCATTAGCACTAAATAGACAGTGGCTCTTTTCTGTCAGTCTTTCTTATGTCAGTGCCCCCAGCTTTTATCATCTTGGCCTCAGTTGTTTTCTCCTGACCACATTGATTACAACTGGTTCCTCTAGCGAAGTTTACATTTCCACATTTCTTGTCAGGGCAAATCCAGTCTCTACCACTGACTCGAAAATTCTTGGTCAACATCTTGGCTGCCTTCACTACCACAGCCACTTACAGGAGAGCTCTCCCTCCTCTTCCTCCTCCTTCTCCTCTTCTTCCTCCTCTTCCTCTTCTCCTTCTTCTCTTCAGTACTGGGGTTCAAATCCATGGTGGTGCTAAGCAAGTACTGTACCACTGAGCTCTAGTTACTGGAGTATCTGTGCTCCCTTTTTCTCATAGAACTAATGAAACTTCATAGAGTTATTGAAATAATTAAATGACACAATGACATATTATTGGTAAACTGGATACTGTTATACTTATGGTTGTAAATCATAAGCAAGGCTGGCTTTGTGGGTGTGAGATTTATAGTCTTCAGGGTCCTGCTCTTAGAAAGACCATACTTAACACTGTTACCATTGTGTTGAAACTTCTCTCTGTCTCTATCTCTGTCTCTGTCTCTGTCTCTGTGTCTGTCTGTCTGTCTCCTGGTACTGGGATTTGAATCCAGGGTCTTTGCACTAAGTCATATTCTCACCCCTTTCCAAGACAGGCCCTCAATAAGGTGCTAAATTGTCCAGGTTGGGCACAAACCCATGATCCTCCTGCCTTAACTTCCCAGAGTGCTGAGATTATAGGAGTGCTCCATCAGAACTGGCTTGAAAATCTTAATAACCCTGAATGGGGAGATTTGCATCTTCGCTTTGCAGTGGCCCCACTGGTCACGTAACCAGTGGTCATGCTGAGCCTTATTTCATTGTTGAGCCTCGGGAGGTGACAAGGGGTGCATGCTGTCCCAGGGCTCACAAGAATGGTCAGCCCAGTTAGTGCTTATAGACATGGGCCATGTGCTCTTGGGGACCTACATCCCTCTGCTATTCTCTCAGGAAACCTGCAAGCTGCCCTTCTGTTTTAGCTCTGAGATCTTCTAATCTCTGTTAGTGAAGAGCAGTATCTTTGCCTTGCTAAGAGCTTGTCCTAAGCCCTCATGCGTCAACTTATTAAACCAGTCATTGCTGAGTCTCTTTGAGTGGGAAAGAAAATACCTTCTAGAGAAGAATCTCATTTATAAATAAACACACCCTGTAACTCTAGACCCCCCTAACCATCTCACCACACAGAGACAGCAGATGCTCCATGCTGCAATTCAGATTTTTTTTTTCTTTTTAGTTTTTCCAACTTGTCTGTCAGAAGTTTCTTTTCTGTGGGCCTTGCTTTTTCATCACCCACATTTAGGAAGCTAGGCTTTTAGCTGGGCGTGTTGGTGCATGCTTATAATCCCAGTACTCTGGGAAGCCGAGGCAGGAGGATCACAAGTTGAAGCCCAGCCTGGGTCATTTAGGAACTTAGCAAGGCCCTGTCTCAAAATAAGTAAATAAGGACTGGAAGACAGCCTAGCACAAAGGCCCTGGGTTCAATCCCCAGTAGTCCTCACCCCAAATCTAGGATTACATGTTCTCTCACAATTTTTCTATGACTCTCTAAAATATTGAAGAGTTTCCTCTGCAATTTGTCTTTCACATCAGCCTCTCTAGCTATGCTGATAACATGTTTAGGAATTATCCTGCCAGCATCAGGGAAGTTGTGTGATTCGGGAATCCCACACAAAGCCTGGTGCCCCTCCCCTCCTCTCCCTTCCCTTCCTTTCTCTCTCTCTACTCCTTCTCCTTCTCCTCCTTCTCCTCCTCCTCCTCCTCCTCCTCCTCCTTCTTCCTCTCTCTCTCTCCCCTCCTCACTCCATGGGAAGCCCCAAACCACAAGGGCCATTATTTAAATGAGACTTCAGACCCCCACCACATCCTTGCTTCTGGCGCCTCCAGAGTGTCAAATGCCAGGCTCTGAGGACTGAGTGTTACAGCACACCAAGTCCTTACCTTCCAGAAGCTTCCATTTGAAGGAAGAGAAGAATGATAAGCAAGCAAACAAACCAGCTCATCTCAGAGCATTAAACATGATGTAAAGAGAAAAGCCAGAGGGCTGAGGTTGGTGGGGAGGACAGGCAGCCTCTACGATGGGGCTGCTTGGAATGATGTTCCCTTTCTGCACAGCAGGCTAACTTCCTTCAGCACAGCATGTGGCCACTTCATAAGTCCCAACAAGCAACTCCATTCACACCCCTGGTTCTCATTTGGTGGGAGCCTAGAAAAGCCTTGCCATCAGTCACCCCAGGCACAGAAAGGCAGCTGTCACAGGCCAGTGTCTGACCTATCACCTCCAACTGCTATACCTCAAGCCATGGTCACAGGGCAGAACCACCTTTTTCATTTTCTAAGTCAAGTTGCTATTTGGAATAAAACCCACCTGACAGAAAAGTACCTTAGAAAGTTACATAAACACAACCATGTAGCCAGCACTCAGATTAAGGAATAACACTATCAATACCCCAGGACCTCCCCACTTCCAATCTCTAGCCTCCCCTCAAATGTAACTCTGACTTCCTACTCCCTTATAGTACAGCAGATGAGTTTTGCCTGTAATTTTTTTTAGAGTCTCTAAATTGCCCCGGTTGGGTTTAAACTTGAGATCTTTCTGCCTCAGCTTCCCAAAGTACTGGGATTACAGGTAGGTACCACTATGCCTGATTTGGAATATCTTTTTTTGGGGGGGTACCCAAAATTGAACTCATGACCTCATGTTTGCCAGGCAGGTGCTTGTACTGCTGAGCTAAATCTCTGGCCTGGAATATCTCCATTTTTAAGAGACTAAAATGCAGGGCGAGGATGTAGCTCAGTGGTAAAGTGCCTGCCTAGTATGCTGGAGGCCAGTAACAGCCTGAAAAGGAGCTGCCATTAATCCTGGCTCACTCCCTGTATACCAGGCATAATGGTTATATGAGTGGGTTGTATATTGTCACCACTTTTAAAAAGGGGAATTGAGACTCAAAGTGAGAGACTTGCTTAAGTTTGCATAGAGTCAGTCCATTTATTCCATGGACACTCTTGTTGAATTTTTACAATGGGACAAGGAATGTCCTAATGAGAGTGAATACAAAGTTGGATGACAGCCAAAATAGAATGGTGACCCCTTATCTACAGCAACCAGCCTAGGAAGTGAGCCTGTTAGCTACATGTTGAACTTGGAGGAAGTCAGGTCACTGTCTCTAGCAAATAGTCCAGGAAGCCATAGGTTAACCAATGCAACAGTCAGCCCCAGAGAGCCAGGACTTCATCAGTAACTGACAGCTTCTCTAGTTTCTTTTTTGCACTACGGATTGAACCCAAGGCCTTTGCACTGACCTGCATCCCTAGCCCTTTTTTTAGCTTTTTGTTTTGAGAAAACATCTTGCTAAGTAGCTCAGTTGTCCAGGCTTGTAATTATCCCTCCTCAGTCTTCCAGAGTTCTGGGATTATAGACGTGCATCATCATGCCTGGCTTGGCATCCTAATTTTTCTTTCTTTCTTTTTTTTTTTTTTTGTACCAGGAGCCAAACTCCTGACCGCGTGCTTGCAAGGCAGGAGCTTATGCTGCTGAGCTAAATCCCTGGATTTTTCTTTATTCTTTTTTTTTGTATCAAACTTACAACCTTGGGCTTACCAGGCAAGTGCTTGAGCCACTGAACTAATTCGCCAGCCCCCTATGTCCTACTTTTCATCTCTAATTCTATGTAGGCCCAACTGGAGAAAGCCAAATACACTGTCCTAACCAATTATGGCCACTTCCAAGCATGTTTGCTGGATTTCGGGCACCTCTTTTCTTTTCTTTTTCTGGCTTTTTTTTTTTTTTTTTTTTTTTTTTTTTTTTTTTTTTTTTTTTTTTTTTGTCTTTTTCAGACAGGGTCTCTTTATGCAGTTCAGGCTGGCTTTGTGCTCACTTTGTAACCCCCAAGCAGTTCTCGAACTCAATAATAATCCTCCTGCCTCAGTCTCCTGAGTGCTAGGATTACAGGCATGTGCTACCATACCCATTGTCACCTCTATTTTCTATCAGAAAAAACCCAGCAAGAATATCTGAAGTGTCTGCTTTAACTCTTGTGATATTTTCATTTAAATGGGCAGCTTTCTTTGATATTTCTGTCTCTGTGGACAATTGTAAACACTTCCTTGGAAAGAGAGTGTTCTGCTGGTCTCTATGGCAACTTAATGTTGGAAATCTAGTTCAAAACTCTTGAGACTTATTTTCAGAAGATTTTTTCAGAGCTGGATAGGTTGGCACTGGAATGGGAGCAATGTTTTCAAGATTCTTATTACTGTTTTAATCTGTTCTTTTATCAAAGAATTACTAAGCATCCAACACAGATCAGGTCTGTGCTAGACACATGGGATGATCAAAATGTATTTTGTGAATGCTTAAAATTTAAAAAGTTATTACAGTAAAAGACACATTGCCATCAGTTCCTCTCAAAATACTCCTCTTGGCTTGAAACACACTTATCATCATTGTTGCTACTTTCTGAACCAGTTCTGGAAGTCTTCTTTTTATGTGTTATTTTTTTAATTTTGAAGGGAATAAAACAGAACAAATCAAAACAATGAGAACAATATTGAATTTCAAAAACAAGGCAGAAGAAAATTCCCCATAGTTGCTATATTGCATATTGTTACTCTCTAAACAGATGCTGAGACTACTGGTCCCAGGCTTGCAAAGTCAATCAATCAATATGAGCATTAAGTTGTTTTTGTTCCTCAGTTGCTATCATCCCAGACTGTATTCCTCCAAATCAGCTGGTTGCCTACCTGGGGAAGTGGGGTCTTCTGGTCTCCTAGCCCAGACACCAGCTGGTTCATGAGAAGAGCAGGCTGACTTCTTGGTTCTTTTCCTTCCCACAGCTGTTACTGGCTCAGGGGAAAAGCAAACTGACTGGAAGTCTTCTTTTGTGTTGTGCTGTTGTGTCTGCTGATTCAAACATGTGAACTGATTTTGAACTGATTCAAAACATGTCCTTTTCATGGTCATTTTGACTTTGAGGTCAGACATTTCACAGTTCCAGAACCAGTGAATAACATGGATAAACTGTCTTTTTTTTTTTTTTTTGGTACCAAGGATCGAACTCATGACCTGGCGCTTGCCAGGCAGGCGCTTATGCCCCAACTGTCATATTTTTTGAGTCTGCCTTTCCATTGGATGGCGCTCAGTAGCAGCACTTGCTGTATATTTTTTTATCACAACTTTTAAACACACAGTCAGGAAAGAGGATTTCCAGAACTGCTTCAGAAAGTACTGTGAATAATGGGATAATTGTGTTGGAGTCGGGGGTGGGGGGATAGTTTGAAGGGGTTTAAAGGCATTGTGTCTTTTATTGTAATAAATTGTTTTAAAAATCTAAAATAAGGCACCATATATTTTGATCACACCTTATATTAGGAAATAAAATGTGAGCAAGATAGATATGATGCAGGCCGAAGTTTTGGTAGTCTATGAGATGTTTTAGGTATCTCTGTGATAAACTGTTCTTTGGTGGCACCAAGACAAATACAATGCTGGGTGGAGGTAAGGAATATATTTTGGGGCACATGAAAATGAGCTTCCAGTTGGAAGCATCCAGGGAAAGTCCGAAGCCCCTCTTTAGAGTTCCTGACTCTAAGCTACTAGTTGCTCCTGATTGTAAGTTGGGACCTACGTTACACGTAAGAAAATAGACAAACAGGAATCCAAACTTTGAAAAGGAGGAGACTCTGTCACATGCCACAACATGGGCCACCTCTGGGAACATTCTGCTGAGTGAAACAAGCCAAGCACGGAAAGAGAAATGCTGCGTGGTTCCAGCTATGTGAGGGACCTAGAGTGGTTGGACTCTTAGAAAGTGGAATGGTGGTTCATAGGAGCTGAGTGAGAGGTTCAATGGGTTCCGAGTTTCACTGTTGCAGAATGAAAAAGTTGCAGAGGTCCGTTACACAATATCAGTACATCACTGACACTATTGTACTGTATGGACACTTAAATGGCTAATATGGCACATTTTATGTTTTGTGAGGGTTTTTTGGGAAGGGGAGATTTTTGGCCGTTTATTTGTGGTGTTGGGGATTGAACCCAGGCCTTCCCATGGACCACATTCCCAGCCCCCCTCCTTTTTTTTTGTTTTGTTTTGTTTTGTTTTGTTTTTTGAGATGGTATCTTGCTATGTCACTAAGTTTCCAGGCTAGGCTTGATCTTGCAATTTTCTTACCTCAATCTCTCAGAGTACTGAGATTATAGGTGTGCACCACCACACATGGTTCTGTATGTGTGTGACAAATTATTGTCACACAATATAAAAAAGAATACCTACCTGGGGAAGTAGCCCAGCAGTAGAGCATTCACCTGCCATACTTGAGCATAGGAAGGAAGGAAGGAAGGAAGGAAAGAAGGAAGGAAGGGAAGAAGGGAGAAGAGAGAAGAAACAAAGAAATAAGAGTCTAGCATAGTAATAACCACATAGAGATTCAATATATACTTGCTAAAAATGAAAAGCTTTTCCACAAATATTAGTTGAGGGTTTGAAAGGTTGTTTGACTTTCTCCCAGTTTTCTTTTTCTTGTTGGTGCTGATGATCAAATCGAGAGCCTGGCGCACACTATCACTGAGCTACTCCTGTCTCCTTTTTGTCCTTTGAGTGTGCAGATTTAGCTGGGAAATATCAAAGCCAAGGCGTTGGTAGGAACATCACCCAGCCAGAGCTACCACCTTTGCTGGACAAGTCCAGTGTATCCACCGTGGGCCGCTGACTTTGAGCTCCTCAACCCTGGATTGAGGACAACCCCGCACACCCACAGTTTCAGCAGATGACAACAGACCTGCCTCAAGGACCGCCACTAACATCTGGGGAGCCCTTCCAGTTTACAGAGCACCCCCGTGTGTGGTGATCTCCTTTCAGCCACCACCTCCTCCTCTTCACTAGGCCTCCAGTATCTTCTCTGCTCTTTGCCAGCAGGGCTCATTTGCAGAACTGAAACCTTAGTTAAGGTTTGTTGAGGTTTGTTTTTTAAAATTGGCTGTTCCCACCCACGGTCCCTTGAGCTATAAATAGAAAAAAAAAGTTTAATTAGTAAGGTAAGACATCCGATCTACATCCACTTGATCCCTGAAAGGGAAATCTAAGAGGTTGTAACTAACACTTTTTCAATCCTATATAAGGTAGGTCACTAAGGTAGCAAAAGCACATCTGTGTTTGACTCTTTCAACTGTTTTTCCCCCTGACTCTTCTTGGGGGAAAACGTAAAAGGGTAAGTAGCTGGTGGGCCTTGCCAGACCCCAAAGTCTTCTTCCCTTCAAGGATTCAAATGAGGGTTGTGCATGTTGCACTCAGCTTTCTCTTTTTCTATGGCTTGAATACCTGGGAGGTCTCTCATCTCTGGTGGTTTTTCCTTCATCTGAGTCCCACCCTCCAGGATGGAGTATAGCTTCGAAATGGCTCAGCAGTAGTCTAAGCTGTCTCTTTCCCCACATGGAATTTGCAGCATTCCTTTGTTCATGTACCAGGATGCTACTACATTTACAGCATGGTTTATTTTTAATGCTTTGCAGCTGCCTGAGTAAGTGATTGATTATGTGTACATAATTTTTGTAAGAAAACTGAATCAAGTAGCTCTTTGGCTCATGCTTTAAAATATCATCTTGGGAATCTATTCAGGAGAAGGCAGTGAGTGAGAAGGCCAGGATTTTTCCCTTGTTTGGTTTTTGTTTGGATATTCTGTTTCCTCACTTTGTACACAAGTGTTTATCATGTTTTAAAAATTCTAGACAGGGGTTGGGATGTGGCTCAGTGATAGAACACTTGCTGACATGGACAAGGTCCTGGGTTCAATCTCCAGTACCACTAGAAAGAAAGAAGGAAAGGAAGAGGAAAAAAGGAAAGAAGGAAGGAAGGATGGAAGGGAGGAAGGAAAAAGGAAGGAAGGAAAGAAGGAAAGAAGGAAGAAAGAACGGGCATATAAGTAATATAGTGTGGGTGAACATGGGCAGTGTATTTCCCTGGATGTGTGTGTCTCCAATTGCTGTTTATCACCTCCCATTTATTCTGTGTGACTAGGTAAAGATGAGCATCACAGACGTGCTTAGTGCTGATGACATTGCAGCTGCCCTGCAGGAATGCCAAGGTAAGGGGCTTGTGGGCCAGCTGTGGGTGTCTCCCATATTCCCACCTTCAGTGAAGCAATGGAAATGAGTGTGTGGACTTTGCTGAGTGATCCACAGAATTAGAGGATGAAATTGCTTGGAATTAATAGCTACAGTGATGAAAATATGGGATCTAAGCAGGTGATCATATTACTGTAAGGTGAAAAAATTTAGAAGTGGGGGTAGAATACATTAAGCCTGTTTGAACACAATGATTGCATTTCCTCCACCATTTAGGCCAGGAGTCAGATGCACAGCCTGTTGGGGAAGGGAGAGAGACAGAGGAGAGAGAACTGGGCAAAATTAAATGGAGAGGGGCAGCTGGGGGAGCAAGAATGGAGATGATACCACGGAGTCACCCATCTTGACTATCTCAAAGTCTTGGGCCAGTCGTGCACTCCTGTAGCTCAAGGATACTATGAAAGCCCATTTAATAATTTTTGTCTTCAGCACCATGGCCCAAACATAGCATGTGCCTCCAGGAGCATCAAAATAACCAATCCATTCTCTGTTCTTCAGATCCAGACACTTTTGAGCCCCAAAAATTCTTCCAGACATCAGGCCTCTCCAAGATGTCAGCCAGTCAGGTGAAAGATGTTTTCCGGTTCATAGACAATGACCAGAGTGGATACCTGGATGAAGAAGAGCTTAAGTAAGCTTTGTCCCCGGCACCCCAACATTGCTAGGCATCTGGGATTGCAGGGGCCCAGTTTGCTCTACACAGCGGGAACCTTTGGCTGCACCTTGTGGAAGCAGAGAACAGAGTCAGTGGTTACGTGTAAATAACCCCACACAAAACACCAAACATTGTGCTGAAGAGTTAGGTGCAGAGTCCTTAGCTTGAGACACTTCCTTTGGCAAACAGACTTAACAAAACACTTTTAAGACTCTTAAAAATAAGACCAGGAATATAGCTCAATGGCACAGTGCCTGCCTGGCAAGTGTTAGGTTATGAGTTCAATCCTCAGTACCAAAAAAAAAAAGACTCTTAAAACTAAATATCTGCTACTAGTTTCTATAGCACAGGAAATCTTTACTTGCTAAGGGATTGACTGACTATTATGACTACTAGAAAGAGGTGGTGGACTAAAGAGAAAGAAAGAAGGAAGGGAGGGAGGAAGGAAAGAAAGCACAGAGATGAATGGTCTTTTAGAAAATTCCCATCAATCTCTATTATCCTGTAGGTTTTTCCTCCAGAAATTTGAGAGTGGTGCTAGAGAACTCACCGAGTCAGAAACCAAATCTTTGATGGCCGCTGCAGATAATGATGGAGATGGAAAAATTGGGGCTGATGGTATGTCCACAACTATACATAATTTAGAACACTTAACTCGGGGGGCTTGGGCCATGGTATTAGGCAGATGATGGTTAAAAGCTCCCTTTCTTAATCTTGCTGAGCCTCTGTCTTCTTACCTGTAAAATGGCACTGAAAGTGAGGATGCCAAGTTTGAGAATAAAAATTCTGACAATGCTGGGCTATAGGTCAATGTATAGCATATGCTTAGCATACATAAGGCCCTGGGCTCCATTCTCAGCACTACCAACAACAGCAGCAAAAATCTGGCATGATGTCCAAGGTATACAATAGCAGCTAGTCCTCTGGTCATTATCTGTGAACTACAAGAAGTCCTTCACCTGATGAGGACACTAGCTAATCACCTGGCCAGTTACCTGCAAGATACTCTGATATGCCCTGAAAATAATGTGAGGGCTTTATGTGAGGCCTCCAAGTAAGGAACAGAGTGGCATTCTCCAGTGTGTCTCACGTCAAAGATCTATTGACTTGCATGCAAAACCTCTTAGCTTCCAAGGGTTTAAACAAAGTGTGTACATTTTATTAGTCATGAGCCCATCAAGAGGATCACATTTTAAAGAAAAGAAGACACCACTTATGGACTCTTCTATGTGCAAAGCCCTGGACTGGAATGCTATCATCAGTGTAATTATTGTGACTGTATTTTGCCATGCTGCTGATATGCTTTTTAGGAACTTAGTGGCAACTCAGGAGGACCCAGGGTGGTCCTGTTGGTGGTACTAATTTGAAATCTGAAAATGTTACCTTAGACCGTTCAAAATATATCGCTGTAGTTTACTACAACGGGGGTTAATGCAGCCTCTATAGATATCTCACAAAAATAGTTTAGGCACAAGAGGCTTGATTTATTTACGCATAACCATGAATGACTTCCAAAGACTAAGCTTAGCAACAAGTACAATAGGCTGGAGATATAGCTCGGTGGTAGAGCATTTGCCTAGCATGTGCAAGGCCCTGGGTTCAATCCTCATCACAGCAACAAAGAAAAAAATAACAACAAATATAAAGCAAGTCCCAGTTTTCAATTTTCAGGGTGCAGCACTAACATCTTATTGTTACCACCATCTTTCTTTTAGTAATATAAATTTTCAGGGGTAAGTTTAGATTTCAATAGAGAAAAGTTCATTCAAAGATCCACCTTATTATTTCTTAAAAATGCAATATACTGCCACAGAATAGAGAAAGAAGGCCTCTCATTTTTGTCTTACACTGACCAGGCTAAAAAGTAAATGTTTGCAGGTTGCAATACAATTACCCAGAATCCCTTCATTGGTAAAGACAAAGATATTTGGTAAGGAAGATTATGCAGAGAGACAGGATGCTATAGAGATATGCTACCCACAGTTTTCTTCCTTTTGTGTCCTCCAAGGAGACCACGTTTGTCATATGAGAATGTGCTTTATCATTTCCTTCCCTCTTCAGAGCTCTTATGGTGATAATGCATCTGCAAAGTACCACCCTCACCGGCCCTGTTCTCACCTCTTCTGTTTTAGAATTCCAGGAAATGGTGCATTCTTAAAAACCCCAGTCAATGGAGAAAAGAGAGAAAGGGACACTCAGCTGGAAGGCCTCCAAAGCCCTGGGAATGGGAAACCCCACATCCTACCACAAACTAATTCACTAATTTCCCCCAAAAATGCTCCAGAGATTTGCTCATTTCTCGAGTGAGGAAATAAGACACACTCCAAGGCTTTTTTTGGTGATGGGTTTGCCCTGATGAGTCCTGTAAGGCCCCCTACAGGCAATGCCTTTAAAAATCACCCAATAAAGACAGCTTCTTGTCATTGGCTGATGTGTGGGTGTGGTTTTTTCTTTTTCTTTTTTCTTTTTTCTTTTTTTTTTCCCTGCAAGGTAGAGAAACCCATGGGGTGTGGTAGCCTATACATACCTATAACCTCAGCACTTTGGGAGGCTGAGGCAGGAGTATCACAAGTTCAAGACAATCTGGGTAACTTAGTGATTTAGCAAGACCATGTCTCAAAATAAAACATTTTTTAAAAGGCTGGGGATGTAGCTCAGCGTGAAGGCACTGGATTTGGTCCCAGGATTGCATAAAAAAAAAAAAAAAGAGGGAGGGACTTAACTGGGTGGGGATCAAAGAGTCTTTCAAAGATCTCAGGTCACCTCAGCCACCAAGCAAGCCACACTGACATTGTATGTGAAGAGGCAGGGAAATCAGGTTTAAAAATAGGAATGTCACAAATAAATGGCATTATCAAGCTAGAATTTTTTCTTAGAGATTCATCTGACTCTCAAATTAGTGTGAAGAGATTTTTAGCCAGCATAAACTCACTCTTCCTGATGTGCTTTCTGCCACAGGGGTTCCATTGCCACAAGGCAGATCTAAGTCACAGGACAAGACTGAAGGGCACAAGCTGGAGAAGGCTTCAAAGCCAGGCATCTGGCTAGGCCAGCTCAGCACAAACAGACCCACTGTCAAGCGCATCTTTCCTTCCCTCCCTTTCCCCTCTCCTTTCTTCCCTCCCTCCCTTTGTCCTTCTCCCCACCTTCTTAGAAAAACAAGCTCTTGAACTTGCCTGTCCTCATCTAACCCTCTGCCACCATTTTCCCGGCTCTTAGGTGACACCTCTGGAGCCAGTGACACGGAGCCCTGCCTTACCCTCAGGCCAGCCCACAGGGTCCTGTTACAGGGTGGTCATGGAAGTTGGGCAGCCCCAGCCAGGAAATTCTCATTAGGCTGGTTTCCAGGTGGCTGGCAGAGCTATTCTCTCGCTGCCCCTGAGAGCTGAGGACTCCCAGGAGTCACTGAGACATTCTCCTGCATGTCTGTTAAAAACCTTTCACCTTAACCCAACGCTAACCTCACCGCCCCTGTCTTGAAGGTCTCCAAGACTGCTTCCCAAAGGCTAAATAGCTAGTGAGATTTGAACCTTTGTCAACAAAACCAATAAGGGTAGTTTTCAAATGAGTCAAAATTGGGAAATTCAGCTTTTTTTTTTTTTAATTCAGCTTTAAAATGCAAAACTCTTGGGGAGAGCCAAAGAATGGACCTCATTTCTTGGCAGTCTTGCCTGTCCCTGCCTCGAGTTCCCCACACAGTCATCTTCCCATTCCTGGCAGGAAGCTGGCTAATTGCCCTTCACTGCCAGCTTTCCTAGGTGCATGGAAATGCCTCCTGGATGCACTTGGGAATCCTTCAAAGCACAGATAAGAGAAGGACAAGGACCTTCCTCTTCTGTGCTCTTGCCCCAAGGGCCTTAGTTCTTAGAACAGTCACATTTTTACATGGGACCATTTGCTTGGATTTTGGTCCTTTATTTTCATTTCATTTTGTTATTCCTCCCTAGCAGATTTTTTTTTCCTTTTTTTTTTTTATGTTAGTGGAGATTGAACTCAAAGTCTTCACACTGAGCAACCCCAGTCCTTCCTCTTTTTTTTTTTTTTTTTTGATAAAGAGTTAGGTAGGCTTGCACTTGGGATTCCCCCTGACTCAGCTCCCAGAATGCTGGGATTACAGATGTATACCACCGCAACCATTTAAAACACAAATTAAAAAAAAAAAACTACCTGAGTTTAGTCACTACATAAGTTGGTACAAAATAGTTTGTTTTAAAATGAATCATAGCTCAGCGTGGTGGTACATGCCTGTAATCTCAGACTGGGAGGCTGAAGTGGGAGGATCACTATGAGTTTGAGGCCAACTGGATTACGTAGTGAGTTCAAGGCCAGCTTGAACTACAGAGTGAGACTCTGTCTCAAAAAAATTTTAAAAATTTAAAAAAATAAATAAATGGGTCATGTTTACCAAATGTGGTAGCCCATGCCTGTAATCCTAGCCCTGACCAGGCTGAGGCAGGAGGATTGCTGTAAGTTTGAGCTTGCTTGGGCTACTTAATGAGTTCATTCTTTTTTTTTTTTTTTTTTTTTTTTTTTTTTGGTGCCGGGGATCGAACTCACGACCTTATGCTTGCCAGGCAGGCGCTTAAGCCACTGAGCTAAATCCCTAGCCCCTACTTAATGAGTTCAAGGCCAGGCTGAACTATTTAGCGAGACCTTGCCTCAAACAAAACAAAATAGGTCATAATCAACATGTGTATCATATAAAAAGAATGAAATGATATATAGTAAAACATTAACAGTGGCTCCATCTAGCAGGGAAGACATTGAACAATGAGCTAAGATTGGAGCCTTTTTAAAAAGTGGAACACAATGACTAAAGCAAATAAAGAGCAAAGATGTAGAATTTACCCAATTATAGTCACTGAGCCAAAGTATCAATAAATTCTGATTCCAAGAAGCTTACACATCTCATACTCTAACTTAATGGAAGCCTTATATAGTGTTCTGTTTCTGAAATCTTGCTTATTTTTTAATCATTTGTATTTTGCATTCTAGAAAGATTTTTTAAATATAACATATCCAGAATCAAATCAAAACTGGAGACTCTCCAAAGAAAGTTCTAACAATCCAGGAAAAGGCTTAACAAGAATATAAAAAGCTTTACTTGTATACTTGCCTTCCATACTTTTACCTAATTTGCAGATGACCACAGACCTACCTCACTAGACACATTCTGTTTGCCAGGCACACACCTGTAATCCCACTACTCTGGGAGAATTGCAAGTTTGAGTCCAAGCTGAGAAATTTAGTGAGATCCTGTCTCAAAATGAAAAATAAAAAAGGACTAGGGATGTATCTCAGTGTGAAATCCCCGGGTGCAATCCCTGGTACTGAAAAATAGTTTTCAGTAATAAAATGATGTATTTTGACTTTAAGATGAAAACCTAAACTGCAACATTGGTTACAGAGCTGAAAAATCATTTTTTCCTAATCATTTATAAAATATGCCTGCAATTCTGGCTTTGCTATTATTTTTTAACTCTAGCTTTAATGTGGAATCTTGCTCCTTCACGCTTTTAGTTTATAGCTTAGTAGAGTAGTTCATAATTTAATAGACCTCAAAGCCAGCTTCGCAAATGCCCATATTGTTGAGACTAAATGGGTTACAACACCTCAAACTTGACCTAGTATTTTCTTTCACCATCTACACATTATGAAATATTTGTCTAGCCAGGCATGGTGGTGCACGCCTGTAATCTCAGCACTTGGGAGACTGAGGCAGGAGGATTGCTGCAAATTCGAGGCCAGCCTAAGCTTCAAAGTGAATTCAAGGCTAGCCTGAACTGCATAGGGAGACATTGTCTCAAAAAAAAAAAAAAGAAAGAAAAGAAAAAAGAAATGTTTGTAAGATTTTTAAAACAAATAAGTTTTCAAATAAGTATTTCCAGCTCAAAAACAAATTGTAGCTGGCATGGGAAATATGTGTCTATTCAGGTTTACAAGATATACAGTTAATTCGATGTAAGCACTACAGTTTAATCTTGTGTAATGAGTATTCAGGTATCTAATTTCAAGCAAAAACCGATCTTCTATCTCCTCTGCTAATGTTAAGCTATGGTATCACTTTGCAAACACTTAAGAAGACAGATGAAATTGGAATCACCAGGATAGTTTCCACCTCACCTGTTAATTTATTCACTGGAAAGACTATACATTTACATGATGTTTTGGTGGTTTCAAAAGGTAACTTTTTTTTGGTGGTGGTGGTGGGGGGGAGAATTGATTTTGACATTGTTCTCTGGGAGGTTAACAATGAGTATAAATGAATTCTCACCTTAAATTGTTTTTAAGTCATAAAGTGTTTCAACCAGAGGAGAAGCCAGGCAGCATCAACATCTGCGTGTCTTGTTTTATCTAATCTTGGCACCTCCTGTGAATCTATTAGGGTGGGTTGAAGATCTGTTGCCAGAGATCAGAGGGTAGTGTGAAGCAGAGCCCATTATGTCTGTCTGTCTATCTTGCCTTCCCTCCCCCTCCTCCTTCCCTCCTGATCTACTGCGGATTGAACCAGGACCTCTGTACTGAGTTACATCCCTAGCCTGATTGATGGATGGATGGGTCACACCTGACCCATTTTTAAATATTTTAATCAAAGGAATCACATGTGTTTAAGATCCTTTCCAGATGATCACAGTAAGATATATAGACTGAGGACAATTTTACAAGAGTTGTTTGCCTCATGATGGAGGTCATCTCTGAATGACACACGTTTTCTGGGTTCTGAGTTCTAAATCAACAGAGAAAAGATTGATCTCTGGTTTATTTCTGCCAATAAAATGAGATGAAGTGGTCCTTTATGTGGGTGGTCTGAGAGGCATGGATGGTGCCAAATCTTCACCCAGAAGCTTCTTCTTGGAGTTCAGTACAGACCCGAGCAGAGAACTAACAGGAAGAGAATTCACAGGCCGCCCTGTGGCCAGCATCCGGTCAGCACCACGGGCAGAGCCAGAACTCTGGAGGAGGAAAGTCCAACTCCAAGGTCTGCTTCTCCACCCTCCTTGCTCCCTGCCGCCAGAACCTGTCACTATTCACTCAACACACATTCACTGTGTGCTTTGAGGCAGGTACCATGTTAGACAATGGGAAGAAAATGATGACAATATAGCCTTACCTTGGAGAAGCTTTTCTTGTGAGGGTTGAGATATACAATATATGGCATCTTGTCCCAGAATCACCCATCCTAGAACTGCTGTGGGCTTCTACTTGAAAATACATCTTTCCCACATCTTATCTCCTTTGAAACTTTGAGCTCACACATACTTTGTGGGAAATAGTTAGGAGTCCTACAACCAAACTTCATTTGAATTCCTATTGTGCTGGATAAAAATCACAGTTCAGAATTATGTCAGGCCATCTGGCTTCTTCTCCCTTCTTTTGAGTGGTGGGTGCTGACACAGCAGAACTCAGGATGGGAAAGGAGTAGTAGTCTGCTAAGTTTATGCACTGATTGCAGAGTGAATCATTCTCATTCTTCCCTAGTCTTGTGGTCTTGAGCAGCCACAGACTATAGCACTTCCTCTTCATTTTGACCATAAGATCTCTTAGCCCTGGATTTTTCTGAATTGTTGTTGTACCCCAGAGTGACATTTGGCTGTTTCCTGCATCAACTAGGGGCTTATTGACTACTCTCCTGTGACCACAGCTATTCTACTTTTGTAGACTCACTGTTGACACAGAGGGAAACACCATGAGACTGGTCACCTTCCCCAGCTCCACAGGGAAGCAAGACACAATCCTCTCTATGCTGAGCTCTCCAAACTTATGTGAGTGTTGGAGACCACTCCAAACCTATGTGGGTGAGAAGGATTTCAAATTAACTAATTGGCTTTCTATGTTTATCTGTGAGTCTGTCCTAGGCCTCGGCCCCTTGCCTGGCAATGGGAGCTGATTCATAGTAAGTGAATCTCTATGAATCACTGGTCCTGCTGAGGCCTGTAGTGGCCTGTGAGGCCAGAGATACCTCAAAAGGCAAGATAAGGCCACAGCTGAGGACACTTGGCTCAATTAAGTAGATAGAGACTGCAGCTGCAGAAATTACTCCTACAGTCTCACTCCTACCATGTATTCATAAGACAGTTCTCCTAAATTGACATGATTCATTACTTGGAGACATCCTTGTAGTGACTTCCAAGGTCCTGCTCATTGCCTGTGCTTTCCTCAGTTTCTCTGCCCTTTGTTTCGGACCTCATAAAAATGGGAGGTCCAGAGAAGTCTTCGTCTTAGCCCTCAGAGTCTTAACTCAGCTAAAGGATTTTGACCCTCCTGGAGCCCTAAAATCATATCACTTGTCTCATTTTATTTAAGCATTCACCATACACTCATTTGGGAGACTGGGAATCTAGGTCAGGACCCAACATGTGGGGATCTATCATCACTACCAGTCTCTTGCAACTGTGTACACCCTAGGCCTGTGCCAGGACAGGAAGATGCATCAATGTCTAAAATTCTTTGGCTTTGGAAACTTAAAAATATTTTCTTTGGTTCTGGGGTGTCTGGTACCACCTCTTGCTTGTGATAATTATTGTCACTAATTGTATGGATTAGGCCAAAGTGTATAAGGAAACAGAAAACGTCACCAGACCACATGGGTCCATGCTTCAGTGATAACAGAAATTAAAACTGAAGCAATTAGTATGAATTTGCAGGAAAAACTTTAATTAAAAAGTAAGACAGAATGGTAAGGGGTGTTAGCTTGAGTTGCTGACAAAGATCAAGCTGGCCCCTTAACAAAGGAAAGTAAGAGAAAACAGAAGAGACTTTAGCTTGAGAAACTGAAGGGGACAGTTCTGAAGAGGAGTATCATACTAACCAATTAACAAAAAAGGGGGGGACTAATTTTATGGGTGCTTGGGTCTGTTTGAGCATTGTCTCATTCCTGGTGTCATAGCTTAGGAGAACTCCTAATGTCTTGAGGAGTGATTCATTTCCTTTGACTAAACTGTTCTTGCTTAGGTGGGGCAAACTTGATTCCCATTCTGTCTGAAGTAACTACTCCCACTTAGGTGCATGATCTCACCATGGGGTGGTCTGTGAGGCTCTGGAGTAAAAGCTGGAAATTTTAGATGTCCTTGAAAATTCTGAAAATTACTTCCTTTTGTCTTGATTCAGTCTTCAAAGGGGATGAGATAGACTGGGTAAATTTAAAACTCCCAAACCTCATATTACGGATACTCTTTAAGTTATTAATAGCCCTAAATGCAGTTGAATAGGGATCTGAGCCTAATTTTTAAGGCAAAAAGGAGGCAAAAATGAAGACAGAGATGCCAAGTTTCATCCTACTTTTAGTTGCCATTTGGACACCTGCAGGTCTAGCCTCTAGGTTATTGTTACAAAATCATGACTAATACTATGTCAACCTCACATATTTACAAAGTACTTTACACTTTACGAAGGGCTCTCATTTGTATCATCTAATGTAACATTTGCAATACTGTGAAGCAAGCATTAATCTCACTTCATAGAGGAAACAGATTTAAAAAGGTTAAGTGATTAGACAAATGGTAAACAAAAAGGCCAGAACTCAAGATTATTGCCAAAACATGTACTTCTAATGGCAAGATTTCATGAACTTAACGTACACTAGCTGGTAAAGTCAAGAACAAGGAGAGGTAGAAATCATTTGTTGAATAATGATTATATAACGGACCCTTGATATACATTCATAATCCCATTTAATTATTAAATTTCCACGACATAGGAATTAACTATTAATCATTTTACAAATAAGAGCAACAGGAGAGAGGTTGTGTGATTGATCCATGGTCTCACATGTATTGAGGGGCGTTGCTAGAACGTGTACCCAGATCTGTCTCATGTCCAAATTTCAGTGCATTTCCTCCCTAAACCAGGTCTATGAGGTTGAATGAGGGAAATGGTCTTTCTAAATTTCATGCGTTGATACCAGGCAACCTAAACCAAGGTCTTATTGAAGTTGGTCAAGTGGTCTGCTCTAAGGGCTTGAGTTCCAAATATGGGACACAGCAAACTCTTCCAACTATGTCACAATCCACATGACTCAAAGGTAATCCCAGGGGTGTCA
>PVJX010013995.1:19293-46096 GCA_004027295.1 Dolichotis patagonum
CAAAAACAAACAAAAAACCCCAAAATCAAACAACAAAAAACTATGCCTGTTGCTTTTTTTTTTTTTTTTTAACTCATAGCCTTAGCCTTAAGCCATGACAGAAATCTTGGAACCAACAATAAATTTCGCCTACACCTGAACTCCACTGTACTGTTATTAAACACCACAGCCCAGGACTCTGATAGGATCTAGGCCTACTCGGACGTCTCAAAAGGAGACTCCACGCTGGGGATTCTCCTTCCGGGCTAGCTGCAATCACTTCCGGGAAGACAGCGAGCGAGGCGGAAGTGCAGTCTGCTCACAGCTGCTGTCTCTGGGCGGGCCGAGGGAGGCTCCCTAATAGGGGGCCGGGCCGGGATGGCGGCAGCGGCGGCCGGGGCAGGCACCGGGTCTTGGACATCCCAGGAAAAGCAGTTCCCACCGGCGCTGCTGAGCTTCTTCATCTACAACCCACGCTTTGGGCCACGCGAGGGAGAGGTACAGGGAGGGGGCTGCGTTTGGCATAAGGTGGCAGTCCAGGAGGGATTGGGGCGCCTGGCGGGCGTGGGTCCCTGGGAGCTGTGGGGTGCGCCCGGGTCGTGGCCTCTATCCTTCTGCCCACCTCGAGTGGCATTGATCGTTCCTTCAGCGTGCCAGGTGTGCGCCGGGCCGGGGGGCGGGGTACGGCAGAGACCAGATGACGCAGGCAGCGCGTTTTAGTTTCCTGATCGGTGCCGGTCTACGTAGTGAAGGTGCGGCAGGTGAACTGCTCCGCTCGGGTTGCCTCTCCTTTAGCTTTGCTGTAATTCTGGTGAATTAAAATTGAACTCTGCCCGGCATGGTGGCGCACTTGTTTTAATCCCAGTACTCTAGGGATTAAAGGCAGGCTTGCAAATTCTAGCTCTGTCTGGGCTGTTTAGTGAGACCACGTCTCAAAATTAGGAATTTGAATTTTTTTTTAAATTTTAAAAAGCAAAACAAAAAAGAATAAAGACGATACAGTATTGCAAAAAAAAGTAGCAGATTAACACTAATTAGTATGTTGCATATTGTTATCTTAAAAGTAGTTGTTCAGGTTACCAGGTTTAGGCACAAAAAAATGATCAAACAATTTTTTTTTTTTTTTTAAGATACGGGAATGTAGCTCAGTGCGAAAGCCCAGGGTTCAGTACCGGGGGATGGGGGGTTGGGGGAGGGATGATTGTTTTCTGAACTTGCCTTTGTTATTGGAAGCCTGATTTAGAAGTACGGAACCAGAGTGTTGAATTGTGGTCCTAAAATAGTGCAAACGTGAAGTAAACGGTTTTTTTCCTTCCAAATTAATAATAAATTACAGGAATTGTTTGTTCTGAAGTGAGCGTGGTGACGTCCTCAAAAGATGTATAGAGCTGTGTTTTACCAGCAAGTCACAATCGTGTTAAAGACTGTCCAAATGCTCATGAAACAACCAAATTTTTAAATTTAAAAAAGTTAATTTATTTTTGTGGTACTGGGGTTGAACCTAGGGCCCTTGCATAGGGCTACATCCCCATCCCTTTTTAGTTTTTAATTTTGAGACAGGAGTTTAAAGAATTTCCCAGGCTGGATTCAAAGTTGAAATCCTGCTGCTTCATCCTCCTGGAGTTTAGGATTATAGATGTGTACTGCCATGTCTGGTTACCGGCTAGATTTACTTTTTCAGGGAGTTGTATTCCTATGTGTGTGGTCACATGCTTGTTTCTTAATAAGCACTGGTTTAGTGCAAATTAGCCCACGGAAAGAATCAGAGATTTTCATTGAAATTATCTAGTACTACTTTGGAGGAAATGGGAACTGTGCCTTAGTGAATGTTACAGTTGCCTTTCAGACTGGTGGGCAATTTTTACCCAATGATGAGAAGATAATTCCTGTTTCTGCAAAAAGGATTTTTAGAGTTTTGTTGTTAGCACGTATAGTTGGAGAGGTCAGTGTTAAACTTAGCATTTTCAACTAACTTCACTACTTCACTAAAGTGAAGTAATGCTTATGTTAATATTGTGCTCCATTTCTTCATACTTTAGGAGGAAAATAAAATTTTGTTTTATCATCCAAATGAAGTAGAAAAGAATGAAAAAATTAGGAATGTTGGCCTATGTGAAGCTATTGTACAGTTTACAAGGTAATGCCTTTAAATGAGCTTTTGTAGAGGTCATTAAATTCTTGTGATCTAAGCTGGAGACGTGTTCTAAAAATACTCTTTTACCTTTTTAGGACCTTTAGTCCATCAAAACCTGCAAAATCTTTACATACACAGAAGAATAGACAGTTCTTCAATGAACCAGAAGAGAATTTCTGGATGGTCATGGTATTTACACACACAATGTATCTTTCTGTAGTTGCATAGTTTGCATACCATATATGCGGTATTTACTGTTAGAAATTCAGGAAAGTCTCCTGGCTGGCTATTGCATTAAAGTCAAATTACAGTAGAATTGGTTGCTGTTTTAAAATTGAGTTCCTGTTTGGTATATTTGTTCTTGAGGCTGTTTTAAGAAGTTAGAGTTTCAAATTTAATTTCAGTTATTTTTTAACGAGACTGAAGATTGATTGCACATAGATGGGCAAGCATTCTACCACTGAGCGACAGCTCCAGCCCCAGGTGTTTTAAAATTAAGGCAAAATTAAAGACACATGTAATCACTTCATTGTATAATTTCAGTTTATTCAACTTTGTAGGTAGTTCGGAATCCTATAATTGAAAAGCAAAGTAAAGATGGAAAACCAGTTGTTGAATACCAAGAGGAGGAGCTGTTGGTAATGTGTCATTATTTATTTTATATTTTTAGAAAAAATACGTTATTGAATATATTCAATGACTTAGCCGGATTTAGACTTGGTGCTTTTAGATGTTCTGAGGTCCACAGGAGGAAACCTTTATTGTTTCTGTTGATATCTGTGCTCTTTTCTTGTTGTCTGTAGGACAAAGTCTACAGCTCAGTGCTACAGCAGTGCTATAGCATGTACAAGGTAAGCATGACATTTTTTCTGACTTCTGTCCAGTTCCACATTTACAGGTCTAAAAATGTTTAAAAATATTTCTTTCTTATACAAAGTTCCTGTGTATCTGTTTTAGAGCAGAAAGCAGTGGGGCCTTTGAATCGGGTGGTAAAGTTTGTGTGCATACATTTTGTTCCATAAGTATTGAACCCCCTTCTCCGTCTTGTGCTATGAATGTATCCCTGTTTGTGAACAAATAAATCCTCAGTGATTTATGTTAAGTGAAACTTAGCTATTAGTTGACTGTTTTGGGGTGGAGGGTTTTTTTTTTTTTTTTTTTTTTTTTTGTGGTACTAGGAATTGAATTGACATTTTTAAAAACTGTCTGAATGCAGTGACATAGCCTTGTAGTCTTAGCCATTTGAGAGGATGAGGCAGGAGGATTGCTTGAGCCCAGAAATTTAGGACCAGCCTGAGCAACATAGCAAGCCTGCATCATAAACAAATATGTTGAAAACAACTAGGTGGTTCATAAAAATGGCAGCATCACTTACCGGTGTGATTGTTTGTGTAATTTGTTTTGTGGCTTAAGCTTTCTCATGTAAATATAGAAAACTATTTGAAAAGAAGGGGCAGTTAATGACCAGAATTAATTAATTAATTAATTGCTACAGTTAAGGTTCAGGTGATAGCTCTAACAGTACATAAGAAGAGTTTGCATCTCTCATGGGCCATGACTTCTGAAGGGTTAAAAGGAAAAGCTTGTTATACTAAGAAATAGAGGAACCTGGACATTTATTTTCGCCTGCAATGTTTTACACCGTTAGCTTTTTAATGGGACATTTCTGAAAGCCATGGAAGATGGAGGTGTCAAGTTCCTGAAAGAAAGGTTAGAGAAATTCTTCCATCGGGTAAGTATTTCGAATTTTATTTATAACTTTAGTAGCATTCAAACAGATATTTAGAAGAATGTAAGTGGAGACAAGTTTGTTTGTTATAGACAAAAATTCAGAACTTGAGTGTGGCAGAAAAACTAAGAGACACAGTGGCAAAACCCAAGCAGTGAAGGACCCACTGGGCCTGTGCTTGGCAGCTCTCTCCCAGCTTGCTGTGTAGGAGCGGAGCATTTTGCCTCTGCCATGACTGTATCTCAGAAACATCCTTGGGCTTCATCCTTATTCTACCAAGGTCTGTCCATTCAGGCTTTCACAAAAGCAGTTTTATGCTACGCATGGTGGTACACACCTGTCATCCCAACTACTTAGAAGGCAGAGGCAGGAGAATCACAAGTTGAAGGCCAGCATAGGCAACTGAGTGAGATGCTGTCTCAAAAAGAATCTTTGAAAAACAGCAGATGATAGAGCTCAGTGGTAGAACATGCTGGGTGCAATCTCTAATACTACACACACATACGCACACATCTCACTGTGCGTTGAGTTAGTAAATTGGCAAAATTTAAACAGTTATGACAGTTGTACATTATTATGGATTGGTTGTGTTCTCTTAAAGAGGAATAATCTATGTTCACTCAAGGAAAAGGTTTTGGTTGCAATACATTAGTGTTTTTTTTAACAAAATTTTAATCTATAGTTTTGACATTGTATGTTTTTAAATAAATGTAAAACTATAAAAGTTTTTTGTTTGTTTGTTTGAGACAGGGACTCCGTTATGTAACATTGAATCCATTATGTGGCCCAGGCTGGCCCTGAACTTACAGCAGTCCTTTTTTTTTTTTAAGTTTATTTTTGCATTGTGGGCACACATAACGATCACATTCATAATAGAGAACTTGCACCTGTACATGATATATGTTGATCCTTTTTTTTGCCATTCTCTTGCCCTCCCTTCAACCCCTCTTTCCCTCCTTATTTACAAAAGCTTTGTGTCCATTTTTCTTTCTATTCTTTTTTCTCCTCCACCCCTTCATTGTTCCTCTTCTCATTTGAACATTTTCTTCCCATTTCTGAATATCTATTATACATTTTGGTCCTTATTTACACTTTTGGTTTCTTGCACCACAGAGGAATAAGGTATTTACACATGTGTGTCTGATTTATTTCACTTAAGAGTATGGCCTCAAGGTGTATCCATTGAAATGTCTCAATGTAGAAATGTCTGAAGTTTATTTTTCTTTATGGCATAGTAGTGCTGTATTGCATTAAAAAACCACATCTTGGGGCCAGGGATTTAGCTCAACAGCATAAGTGCCTGCCTGGCAAGTGTGAGGTCACAAGTTCAATCCCTGGTACCAAAAAAAAAGAAAAAAAACCCACACATCTTCTTTACCCATTCATTGGTTGATGGGCATTTGGGCTGTTTCCAAGATTTAGCTATTACAAACTATGCCACCATAAACAGGGGTTTATAGCGGTCCTTTTGCCCCAACCTCTCAAGTGGTAGGATTATAGGTGTGTACTACCACACCTGATTTGACACTTTTTTTAGTAATCTGCTTTTTTCTAATTGACCTAAAGTTCAGAAATGGCCAGCATACTATAGAAAGAGATCCCTTTAGACTTACATTAGTGTTTTTTGTCCAAAATGATCATGTCCCTAAAAAGTTGCTGTTCTCTTTCATTATAAATTGAATTTTGCGTATCTGCCCTTACCTCTGCCAAATTCAGTTTATCTTAAAGCAATAATATTGTTTTGTCCCTAAGATGCCTGCCATCTATTTTGAATTCAGCTTTTCTTTGTAAAATACCTTTGGCTTCCTTTTTACTTTTATGAATTAATTTGTTTGGTTCTTCAGTGCCTATAATTGGTCATTCCTGTTTTTGTCCTCACTACTCTCCTGTCCATGGATACAACTGTCACCCTGACTAATATCCTTAATGAGTCTGTCCGTGGTGTTACTGTGTGGATCCCAGAACTTAATCTGGGAAGCACTGATAGGAATATTAGGAATATTTAACTACTTCAAAGAGATAAAACGTATACTGAATGAACACTAACTAGTTAGGTACAATCTTTGTTTTAAAATAGGTACTGATTTCAAGTCCAGTTGCCAATAGATGACCTGCTTATTTGTCATTGTGCTGTCTGTCAGTATACAACTGTGCTAGGAATATTAATTTAAGATTCTTTTCCATTGTTGATGAGTACTGCATTGAATATATTATTAGTAACTTGTATGTCCTTATTTTTTCTTTCAGTATTTGCAAACACTACATTTGCAGTCATGTGACCTGCTTGACATTTTTGGAGGAATCAGCTTCTTCCCACTGGATAAAATGACTTATTTGAAAATCCAGTCCTTTATTAATAGAATGGAGGAAAGCCTGAATATAGTCAAATACACTGCATTTCTCTATAATGATCAACTCATCTGGTACGTATACCCTGAGGCTCAGCACGTAAGACAATGAAGTTAAGGGCGAGTATTTTGAAAGGAATTAACCGCAATGTGTCTTACTGGAATAATTTTTAAAATGTAAGCAATTGTATATGTTAGCCATACCTCATAAATGTAGAAAGCATCCTTTTTAATGTTTTTTTTAAAAAAGGAGCTCAAATTTTAAGAATATCCAGGATAACCATTGTTAAAATAAGAAATTATCTACTGTTACTGGGGTGTGTTTGTATATTATAATAGGGAAAAAATACACTTTTAAAAAAAAAAGTCCATGTTGAAAAAACATAAACTGTTAGTAAATGTGATCATCTATCTAAGCCCAAAATCTGGGGAAGCCATGTGAATGCCGTAGACTGTGGAGCAGAGGTGACACTAGAAAATTGTGTGGCAGCCCAGCCTCTCACTTGTGGCCCAGACCCAGCTGAGACCCAGCTCCTGAGCCCCAGCAGGGAGCGATTGGCCAGTGACTCTCTAGCAGCTACTTTGGGATTGTTTCGATTTTTGTTTTTGTTTACCATAACCCACTTTCTTAAATTAGGGGTGTGGCCATATTTTAACACAAAAAACTGGAGTTCAGCTAATAGAAAAGGCAATACTAGTGCCCTGAAATCCTCCTGACCCTCTGCCAAAATCCTGTAGCTGTGTTTTAGGAAGAGAAACAAGGTAATCTAGAGAAATTAGAATCCTTTTAGTAAAGAACATAGTGACTTTCTGTGAGGACTTTTGTCTCTCATGAGGACAACATAACAAATCCCAGGTGAAATCTGCTTTTTCATTTGCTGCACTGTCTGTCAGGCCATGTGAGGTAGGAGGTGGAAGCCTAGTTATGCTTCCACAGCACAGGTCTGCAGAGGGAGGAGCCGCCCTGCAGAGGGCTTCGCGGTGATGGTGATGGTGACTGGTAACAGGAGCATTAACAGCCTCCCTCCCAGCCATAAGGAAGTGCGCAGCCGAGGCCCATGGTCTCATCCCCGCTGTAGCAGAAGGCAGCTCAGATTCTGACCTACAGGACATCTCGCAGCCGCACATGGACCATCCTCCCTACCAACAGAAGTGGCAAGAGCACATTTTGACAGGCCATTGCTTATTCTAACCCTGGAATCTTTAAATACCAAGAATTTTATACTTCACGAGCAGAGTATGTGTATTTCTTTATTACTACCTATTTTTTTCTTGGGTTTTTTTTTTTTTTTTTCCAGAGCTGGGTGTGAACCCAGGACCTTCTTACTGAGCTATATTCTCGTTTTGTTTTTTCAAGACAGGATCTTGCTAAGTCCCTTAAGTTACCCAAGCAGGACTTGAACTTGCATTTCTCCTGCATCAGCCTCCCAGAGTGCTGTGATTTCAGGTGTGTGCCTCCATGCCCAGTTTACATATTTTTTTAAATGATCTGATGTAGACTAGACACATCTTTCTGTACTAGCACATGACTGCAGGACGGCACATAGTAGGTATTCAGTAAATGTTGACAGTTGAAAGCAAGCAATGGATAGAAAACTACCTCAGAGTTCTTAATGTTTATTTTTTCTTTTTGGTGCATTGATTTATTTTTCAGAATTAACACTTTTGTGAATGTCTTAAACATTTATGAAGTTACTCAAAGCTGACCAAACTGCTTGTGCTAAGGTATTTTATATTCAATATGATACTAACAGTCTGTATTTTATTTACTTATTTTTATTTATTTTGAGACAGGGTCTTAGTATATAGTTCAGGCTGTCCTTGAACTCACCACATAGCTCAAGCTGACCTCAAACAGTCCTCCTGCCTCACCTTCACCAAGTACTGAGATTATAGAAATGTGACATCACACTGGGCTTCAGTCTATATTTTAGACTAAATTGATCCTAAGAGGAAAGATTCTGCATTGAATGATAACCACCTTATTGTTGGTATTGCTTCTGCTAAATTAGTTCTCAAATAATTTGGTATCTTCACCAGAGATGGAGTTGGAATAACTAATAGAAGTCCATTTAGTGGCTCAGTTGTAGAGCACTTTCTGGCATTCATGAGGCCCTGGGTATGATCCTCAGCACTTGGAAAAAAACCAGAAAGCCCCCATCCCCCTCCCAAAAAACCCAGAAAGTCCATTTAGCATTGAAATAAAAATAGCTCAAAATTGAATAGAAAAGAAAAGTCAGTCTTGACGGAGCAGAAGTGCCATGCGCACATAGAGTATTTGCACTGAGCTACATCCTTAGTCCTTTACTTTTTGTTTTGAAACAGGGTCTCACTAAATTGCCCAGGCTGGGCTCAGATTTGCCCTCTCCTGCTTCAGCTTTCCCGAGTGCTGAGATTACAGCATGTGTTGACACACCTGGCTCTTGTTTGGTTTTTTAAAATCTTTTTATTTTGAGATCATTGAAGATTTATGTGCAGTTGTAAGGAATTTTTCCCAGGGGTAACATTTACCTATCTATAATACTCCTTTGTTTATTTTTATAGGGAAGAAGACCTAGTGATAGGGGGGCAGATAGTAGAGAGAAAGTGATCATGGCCATGGCTAGAACTAATGGAGGCCTAAGGAGGAAGGCAGACCACCTCCTTAAGCAGAGTGGAAATCCACCAGCTTGGGGTTCTGTGCTCTGAGCAGCTGGCTGCAACTTCATTTAGTCTTTTTTCTCCTAATTTCCTGAAACTCATACCAAAGTGTTTAATGCCTACCTGGTCTTAAGTGAAATAGTGAAAGCCCTAAGTGTATACAGTGCACACTGTTAGCTCATAAACTTTGTCTTCAGTTTCATCCTATAGCTTTTTTTTTTTTTTTTTTTTGGTGATGGTAGTATTGGGGATTGAACCCCAGGCCTTCACACTAAGCTGCCTTCTCAGCCCTTGGTGACACAGGGCCTTGCTAATCCACTACATTGCCCAGTCAGCACTCATAGGCTTCCTGCCTCAGGCCCTCAGAGTGCTGGGGTTACAGAGATGCACTGCTATTGTCTTCTTTTATGTCAAATATTTCTACCCAAAAAAGTTGGTAAATTTCCCTGTGTTTGATTTGGAAATTCAGTCTGGCTCCATGGCCCAGCATCAGTGAGACTCCCAGCACTGGTAATTTTATGAAACAAGCATTGAGTTTTGATTGACCTCTTCTTTCACCTTTCAACTCAAAAGTGGTTTTTCTATTTGGCGGGAGACAAACCTGCCTTAGGGTGTAGAACTTCCCTAGAGTTTTAATTGTAACCAGCACTCAAGAAAATTGAAACTTGATAGCAGAGGGTCAGTATCAAAAAGGAAGAGGTAGGATGTCAAAGTGGAGGGACCCAGACAAGAGGGCAGGACGGGCCTCAACTTTTCCAACAAATAACCTTACAGGAAAAAGAAGGGAGAACATCGCAAATACAGTGTAAGGGCCTGAATCACCTAGAGCGAGATTTTCTCCCAGGATGTTTTGATATTCTTGAATAGAAAAGTGCTATATACAACCTCATTCTCTATCTCTTTTCCTAAAAAATATTCCAGACTGTCTGATGCCTGCTAGTTTCTCAGCACTTTTCCCACATGTTCCTTACTCTTGCCGCCCTTGAGGTTAGATGGTTTGCCTGAAAGCTTGCTTTCTTTTCCTTTTTGTCTCCATGGAGATCAGAGAGTGAAAATGCATGCATATTTCTGAGACCTAGGATCAAGTTCCTTGTCTCCAGCAAACAGTGTCTTTCAGGAATGCCCTGGTGTTATCACGTGACACAGGAAGCCAAGGGACGTCTGCAGTTGGGGGGCAGCAGTGTGGCCATTAAGGCATTAAGGTTCCTTTAGTAATTGTACATGGAATGCACTCTGAGAGCTCGATCTTCAGGGACTTTATATTTCAGAGAGCATATAAGGTGCAAAATGGTGAAGGAGCAGGCTTTAACAGGTCTCAACTCCTTGTCTTCATGCACTTTCCAAAACCTTCTTCATACGACATAAGGGGAAAAAAAGATTGACTTCTACCATAAAGGTTGCCCTGTATCATCGAGTAATTCAAAGATGAGCCCATTTCCAAACTTGCAATATTTTTCTGTTGTTTCAGGAGTGGATTAGAACAGGACGACATGAGAATTTTATACAAATACCTCACCACCTCTCTGTTTCCCAGGCACATAGAACCTGAGGTATGATTGGGTTGTATGGGTGTGACACACATGCACATACTCTTTGGACTGGGGATGAGGGTATGAGGGGTATTTCTGAGCTGTATTGGACATTAGTAATGTCATACTTTGTGATATTTAGTTGCATCAGTTAGTAGCACGGAAAACAACACATGTTAGATGCAGTTTGTTGCATCCAAATGCAGTAACAAAGGAATATTTTAAGAGGAGTAACTCATCCGAGTTAAAAAGGAAAAACTGAGTCTTGGGTTGGGTTCGGGGAATTCTGAGAATGCCAAAGCCCTGGTTAACCTTGCAGTATCTTATGAGATATAATTATGTAAGTTTTTAGTAGATGGTGTATTGGCTGCCTGGCTTTACCACTCTGGTACTTAATTTCCCAGTTTTCTGCAGATAACTTTAAATAATACCAATATTTGCCCAAAACTGTCCTTTTGTAGCTTTAATTGGGCTGGAGGGGAAAGATGTTTATAGCCCATAAACCATCATTTTTGCTCAGGTGCATGTATGTACTCTCTGCTTATAAACTGTTTCTCTTCTTCCTATTTTCCTTTCCACCATTCTCCTGTCTGTATTATTAAGGTCTTGATTTGAAACAATAGGAAAAGTCTGTTTGAGAACCCAAAAAGGGTTTTGTGAAGTGCCTCGGCAGCACTTAGCTGCTTTCCAGACAGGGGAAAGCAGTGGCCAACAGTGTGGAGAACATAGTGTACACAGCCACTGTCTCTGGTGCCCAGCCTGCTGTGTGACTTCAGGCTGCAGTCTCGGGAGTTGAGTCTGTTACCTTTGTCCTGCAGATGAGGCTGTGCAGGATTAGGGGGCACCAGAACCCTGCCCAAGGTCGCCAGCAAGGATACTAGTACTCGTACTAGTACTAGTACTCCACCTCAGTTATCTACTGAGTCCCCACACATCTGCTTGTGAACCCACTCTGCAAGGTCACTTCAGGCGCTTTTCAGCCTGTGACAGTGCCATTGTCTCATTAAAGGACTCTATCTGGTAATTTAATGTGTGCCTAAATAGCAGAGTGTGTACTATAGGAACCCACAGCATGCAGTGTGGCAGTGTGAGCCCACATGCCTAAGGTCTCTCAAAGAATGTCCCACAGGCGTGAGAGTTAAGCTTTGGGCTTTCACCACGGGGTTGATGGTGTGTTTGGATCCTCTGAGGTTATGTGCTAAAGCTTGATATACACAAGAAGGGCATCAGATACCTTTAATAAAGTAACAAGTTTCAACTAACACAACTATTGGATTTGGGGTTTTTTTTTCTCATTTTTTGTGTGTGAAGTAGTGTATTTTCAGCAGTAACAAGTAGGAATGTATGACAAATACAAGTCTTTGAAGAGATGTAGTATGGTAGTTGTGGCTAAAGACAGAGATACTGGCATTAGACCCACAGGCCTGGCATTGCTGTGTGACCTTGCTCAGGAGCTGTGTGGACACTGGCATGCTCCCACACACCTCAGTTTCCACGTGTAGGGAGTGGGACGAGGACATTTCCCACAGGGTGGTGTGAGATGGTCCTAAGTAGTGTATGCCACATGGGAAATCCCTGCTACTCCTACAGAAGGAGCTGAGTAGTTTGTGGATTTAGGGTAGGATGCAGTTGTCCTTTGACCATTGTCATTAAAATCAGTCAGTTCTGAACTTGGGTAATCCACCCCGCATCGTTTTGGTGGGGAGGACTGCAGGAAACTGTTGATGCAGAATGGCATGGATTCCTACTGGTATCATGTTCTGGTAGCAGGTTTCTACTCCTGGGAGATAGGAAAACTGTCAACATTTTGAAAGTAAAAAAAATCTAATCAGTCATTTTTCAACATTAAATATGTTTGCAGTTGGCGGGAAGGGATTCTCCAATAAGGGCAGAAATGCCAGGAAATCTTCAGCATTATGGGAGGTAGGCCTTTTGTTCTTTGACTTTACAGGATTGGGTTCCACTATCTTTTCTGATAAACTCATGAATATTGAATTACTCTTGTGCTATTTCATGGCAATAATCAACCAAGCAATCCTATAGTTTCCAGTGAATTTCAGCTATTATTTCATCACGTTTTTGTTTAGTGTTTTCCAGATAGCTTCAGGGTTCAAAAAAAATTTGATGTTTATTGAATCAAAATGTTTTGTTTATATATTCCTCTTTATAATTTAACTCATTAAGTTGAGTCTCTGCGCTTGCTTTTAAGATTTCTTACTGGACCCTTGAACCTTAATGATCCGGAAGCAAAATGCCGATTCCCCAAAATTTTTGTAAATACAGATGACACATACGAAGAGCTCCATTTAATTGTTTATAAGGTAACAACTGTTTTTTCCCTCTGGTGTTATAGATTAATCTGAAGTAAATGTTGCATGTGTACATAACAACAATACAGAGCTCTTAAGTGTTTCTTGGAGAAGATGTTGGAAATTGTAATAATGTAAAACTCAAAGTGGGCACTTTTCTGGGAGACTAGGTTTGTTGCAGCAGTTTTGAAACTGCTTTGCTATTAGCAGGGGAATTGGTGGCTGAGGTATTGGCTCTTAGGCTACTCACAGGCAGCGGAATGGGCCTGCCTGGCAGCTGAATGTCTTCAGCAGATTCTGCTCATGCTCTGATCTTAAAGCTGTTGACTTGCTAATTCTGTAAGGGGATAGTATTTTGTGTCTGTCAAGGTACTATCCTGTGAGGATATGTGTATTAGGTTGAGTTTCTGTTTTCTTTCATTGGAGGAGCGGGGCCCACTCTATTTCCCAGGCTGGCCTTGGACTCCAGATCCTCCTCCCTCAGCCTCCTGAGCCCTGGGACTACAGGTGCAGCCAGCGAGTTTTTACTTTTCGTTTTTATGGCAGTTTTTGATGCCAGAAGGAAGACTGAGCACAAGTGTTTATCTTTCCTGCCTGAAAGTAAATTCAGTTTTAATTCATTAAAGGCTTAAAAATGATGCCCCAAGAGAACAGTATGGGGTTCACCAATGAATGGGAGAACCCAGTAACTGCTGGAAGATGGAAAAGAGAAATGAGAGCAATGCCTGAGGGCACAAGAGTGGAGGAGGCTCCAGCCAGCATGTGAATAGGCAGTGTGTTGAGATGGGTCCTCAAGCCCAGATGTGGGAAGTGAGCATGGGAAGGAGGGGTGCAGATGAGACCCAGTGCAGTGGCACACACCTGTAACCCCAGCACTCTGGTAGGCTGAGGCAGGAGAATCACAAGTTTGAGCCCAGCTTGGGTATCTTTGCAACTTAGCAAGACCCTGTCTTAAAATAAAATATTTAAAAAAAGGTCTGGGGGTATAGCTCAAGCTACATGTCAAGCAGAAATTCCATACCCATTAATCAGTGGCTCTTCATTTCCCCACTCTGAAAATACAGTTTATTGACATTCTGAAATTCATTTGAAGCTAAAGTTGGCTCACACCAGGATATAGTATAAAATGACAAGCAAAGTATGGAAGGAAAGATGAACAGGGGGAACTGATCTCTGAATTTCTCCTGATTAGCAGGCAGTGAGGGCAGGGGAGCTAGTGAAGAGAAACACAGTTTCTAGACTGGACAGACCCTGTAAACATCTGCCACACTAAATAGCCACCCCCTGCACCCAACACGGGACAATTTCAGAAACAGAGGAGACCCTAAAAGAAAAAAGGGGAGGAAAAAAACCGAAAGAAAATTAGTTATCAGAAAAAGAACAGAAATCTGGCCCCAGTGGTCTCCCACCTGATACCAAGTAACATTCAGGAGAGGCTTCAAAGTGAAAATGTGGAAATGGTTCTCAGTGTAGACTTCTTTCCCAGGCCAAACTGACTTGCTATGGGTGGAGCAGACAGATGTATAAACATGAGAAGTCAAAAACGTTGTGCCCTTGCCTCCTCTTTGGGCAGAATTGAGTGAGCACTAAGTAAAGGTGCACCTTGGGATCCAAACCTCTGGTTGTGACCTGAACAATCAAAGGAAGTCATGAAAGGACAGGCCCCTGACAGCCACTGACACACTTAACACAGACATTCCGTGTCAGAGCAGCAGGTGGGTGAGCTCTTGGTGCAGAATACAAAGCCGTTTCATTCCTAGAAGGCTGCATCTGAGAGATTCAGTAAGTGTGGGGTGGGATAATGCCAGCAAAGCGGAGCCTTCCAGGGAAGGCAACACAAAGATGTCTCAAAATGAGCCAAACGAAACTGGCATAATTTTGAGCAGTCATTGGAATAGGGAAAAAGTCCACTCCCTGTCTGTCAAGCGAAAATCTTCTGAGTGCTCACTACAGTGAATTTGCAGTGATCCTGGTACAATCTGTGTGTTGGATTTCCACTTTTAGGTGCAGTTCTAACTGTGACCAACTTATCGGTGCAGTTTTAGGTCTGATGATGGCATTATGATCATGTTTAAAAAAGTCCTTTATCTTCTTTTTTTACAGTTTTTTTTTTTGAGATAGGATTCACATCCTGTGTACTTTGTCCATTTAAACGGTCAAGGGTCAACTCAGTGATGTCTGGTTACAAAGTTCAGGAGTCCCCACAGCTCCCCTTACCTTAGACACCAGCCGTTCCTTGAGGGGTCCCCAAGCCTGCCTTTAGTAGTTTAGAATGACTATGTCAGAAAAGCCGTAATGTTCACAGTTCTGGTTAATTACAGTTGGAGAGTACAGATAAAAATCAGCCCAGAGGTTAGGCACAGCTGGCAGGGTCTGGAAGTCACCAAGTGTGTGCACCAGTTGCCCCTGTGCTGGATTCCTGTGGCGCCAAGTGTATGCACCAGTTACCCCTGTGCTGGAACACAGGCCCACTTCTCCCCACAGTGATGCATGACGAGAATGTGGAGCGATTCCTCCACATCCCAAGTTTGTACCAGGATGGACCATGTAGACCCAGCCGGCCCCCACATCGCTAACCTTCATCTCCAACCTGTAGAGGCTGCGCTAACACTTCAGGAGCTGTGCCCTGAGGGGTGTGGCCTGTAGTTTTCTCGTGATGCCAGTTGTCTGGTATTAGGGTAATGCTGGCCTTGCTGAATGTGTGGGGAAGTATTCCCTCCTTTCCTGTCTTTGGGAAGGCTTTGTGATGGGTCGGTATTAGTTCTTTAAATGTTAGAGAGAACTCACAGTGGAACCATCTGAACCTGGGACTTCTTCATAAGAAGCTTTACCGTTGTTAATTAGCCAGGTGTGGTGGCGCACACCTGTAGTTCCAGCATCCTGGGAATCTGAATCAAGAGGCTCCCAAGGTTGAGCCCATCCTGAGCAATTCAGTGGAACTGTCTCAAGCTGTGTGTGTGGCTTTCACAAGGGCTCTGGGTTCAATCCCCAGTACCAAAAAATAATAAAATTGTTCATTGGTCTGTTTGTTATAATTGGTCTGTTAATTGGTCTGTTTCTGATTTTCTGTTCTCGAGGCAGTTCCCATAGTATGTGTTGTTGTTAGTCTTATTGGGTTGATTAATTTGTTGGATATACAGTTTTCATAGTTCATATAGCCTTACAGTCCTTTTTTTCTCTGTAAAGTTGGTATTGCTGTCTCTTCTTTCATTCCTGATTGTGGTATTCTCTCTTTTCCTCTGTAGTTTAGGGAGACGTTTTTCAATTTTGTTGATCAGTCTTTTCAGTGAACTAAATTGTAGTTCTCATTTATTGTCTCTTTTACTGTTCTATTCTTTATCTGATTTACTTCTGCTCTGAGTGTTCTCATTTCCTTCCTTCTGTCTCCTGGTTCAGTTTTCCCTTTTCCAGAATCTTAAGATGGAAGGTTAGATTATTAATTTGAGATCTTATTTTTACATGAGTTGGAATATGTGTGTTCATAGTCTTGGTCATAGATTGCTGTTTCTTGCTAATGTTGCAAAGATAAACTGAGATGAGATGGTATTGATCTGTAGTCTTTTAAAAGTATTAATGGAAATTTTCAGACACACACAGACTAGAATAATGAACCCATGGTGTCTGTCACAGTGCTTACTTAGTAAGATGCTAATCCTTCATCCACCCCTCCTCAATGCTGTGTGCTTTGTTCATTGAGCACTTTAAATCACTGCATTCATGAAGTCTCACACCTGCCTCCCTGACCAGTGAGGGCATTTACTGTGCCATAACCACCATGCCATTGTCACAAGTGATAAAATCTGCAGTGCTTCTTCAGCACCATTTAGTGTCTGCTTGTGTCCACATTGCTCCAGTCACGGAAAAGGATCTCTTCATACAGTTGTTTTGTTCAAATCAAGACTTAAGCATGTTGGGTGGGGATTTAGCTGAGTAGCATAAGCACTTGTCTGGCAAGCATGAGGTTGTAAGTTCGATCCCTGGTACCACAAAAAAAAAAGGCATGTTTACCACATTTGATTATTGTAGTTAAGGCTTATTTCTGTGTCATTTTCTAACTGCTGGTTTGTTTCCTTCCAGGCAATGAGTGCGGCTGTATGCTTTATGATTGATGGTAGGTGCACATCTGAGTCTCAGTACAGCCTGAGCAGACCAGCCTTTTGCAAATTGTTCCCTTCTTAAATGATAAGCATGTTAGTCACAAGGAGCAGACAGGCTGTGTTGAGGGCTCTTCCCCATCTGGGACTTGTGGCCCTTAATTGGCCGTTGCTAAGGTTTCAAAGGCCTGGCCTTCCCTTGGCTGCAGCAGGACCTGGGTGCCTCTCTGCACCTCCCTAACTGTGTGATGGGGTTGCAGGGGGTGGTTGGGGGATTAAACAAGGACTGCCTGTAAAGTATCAGGTGGTACCTGGACCCTGAGTGCTGCTTCATGAATTTTTAAAAATGTGTGACTTTCTTAGGTCTGCCTGGGGCATGCAGCCATTTCACCATGCCTCAGGGCATGTGCAGAGCAACATTTCGTGGCAAGAAAATGCCAGTCTTTTTCTTCTTAAATATAATTAATTAAACGCTTCTGTTTCATTCTTACAAAATTGATTAGTAAAATCTTCATCTAGATACTGTTAAGTATTTGATAGTAAAATGGCTGGGGACCTGTGTGATACAATGCTGCAACACTGGATGCTTTCTCCACTCCCTCCCCAGCCTCCATTCAGCTGACACTGGAATTTTGCCGAAGACTGGACAGCATTGTTGGGCCCCAGCTCACAGTGCTGGCATCTGACATCTGTGAGCAATTTAACATCAACAAAAGGATATCTGGGTTCGTACTTCATTTCACATTTACTTTTAGGTGCTTGACTGGTTGTGGAAGAATAAGGATAGTTTTTACTTAAGAAATTGGCAGCATGAACATTTCTGTGTTTGCTCTGATGCTGAAGAGCAGTGATGGCTCAAGTCCTGTTCCCAGGGCCCCGCAGGGAACTGCACCCAAGTTTCTCTGCCCACCTTGGGGCTGGGGCCGGGTCTCTACTTGGTGCTTGCCTTCAGCTCTCCCCCGGGCAGTGGTGGTGTGAATGGTTGGGGTCAGGAATGCCATCTGCTTGTGACATGGCTTTGTGAGAACCACAAAACCCACCGCAGCTGAGCATGCAGGTTGGTGTGTTCCAGCTGGCAGTATGGTCGGCAGAGTGTTGCCTTGTGAATTGGAGAGCACTTTGCCTCGTTGGGCTGAAGTGTTGCAGGAGAGGTGACCAAGCTGGAGTTTGTGGCTGCAGCAGCAGACTAGGGGCTAATTCATCTTGTATAAGAACCTGAAGAGTCATTGAGTCCCTTTCTGCTTCTCTTTTCTCAGTGTAAAGTAGAACTAATGTAAACACAAAGTGAGCAGAGGGAAAGCACATGGAGAGATGCGAGACCTGTGCATCAGAGATTGCCATCTGTTTAGGCAGTTACTCAAATGCTGTGCATTTGTATGTAAGTGTTTTCAATCTTCCTATGTTAGGTATCTATGGTCTTTCATAAGTAGCCTTTCTTGCTCAAAAAGGTTCAAGTGAAAGCACTTTTTGGTTTGGTACAGTGTGCAGTGGTTGCTGTTGACTGTTAGCAACTGCCTTGCTTTGGAAAAAGATACGGCCAGCAGATAAAGTGTACCTGACCCACCTCGTGACAGTACTGCTTAATGGTTTGATTTTGACCATGAAACTTCCAGGTTTTCTTTTTTGAAGGAGTCACAATGAGTTAGATCTGATTCGGACCATGCAGGTTATGAATGAATTGATAGAGTGGTACAGTGTTTTCACCACCATCCCCAGAACCCTGGGGAGGTCACTGGACATGGTTACTGTTCTGCCTGTGCTTTCTGTAGATGTCCCAAGTCCCAAGTCAGCTATCCAGGGGTAAAACTTGCTGTGAAGGACCTTCTACTTTGCAAGTAACCCTCTTTGCAATTACATCTGAAGAGGGGGCCTTGAGTATTAACTATCCTGTCTGAAGAAGCAGTTCTCTCTCTGATACTTTATTATAGAAATCGTACTGGACACACATGAACTCCCAGTTAGATACAACAATTAACATGTTTTTGCATGTTTTATTGTATATCTCTTGATCATAGAGGACAAGGTTTATTGACTATTAAGAAAACCATTGTACAGTGTCACTAGTCCATTGAAAGATAGGATACCTGGAAAACTGGATGATAAACTAAACATGGTACAATTAAGGGGCATGTATACAAAAGCAGGAATTTTAGAAGTGTTCTTATTAAAAATTGACCATAAGACAGTTCTTGATGCACCTAAGATTTTACATAAAAGGAGAAATTGCTTACCAGACAATGATGATTAGTTGGCTCAAGCTAAAAGCTTTTGGATAAAAAAGATATGTTTTTCTTCTAGAGATTCTTCTGACCTAAACCAGACCAACTTATGCCCCAGTCCTGGGACCTTCCTTTTCTTAGGCTAGTGAGGGCAGGTCAGCTCTAAGATGGGAAAGCAGATCTTGGAGGCCTCCCCTGGGTGGTGCTGGAGGAGAGGGGAAAACTTCGTGGCCTTGGAATACACACAGCCTCAGTACCCTCCTGGTTTCTCAGCTGCAGCCCTCACTAGCAAACCCCAAAGAGCTATTCTTAGGGCATAGTGTGCAGTATTGAATCTGGTCTTTGAATGCTTCCCAGAAAGTCGAGGTGTTCACTCTTCTAAGAACAACAGGAAGTAGGTGAATTTGAGGGTGATGTATTTTGTGTAGTGATGTCTGTTGGTTTTCTTAAGGACATACATGTATGTATGTATTGGAATACTGGGAATATTTGTATGTATTGGAGTATTGGGAATTGAGCCCAGTGGGAATTTTTTTCTTCATTCGAGGATGATTTATGCCTTTTTTTTTTTTTTGGTAATTTTTATTATAAAGAGAAAAAACAAAGCAAAATAAAACAGAATAAAGCCAATCAAAAAAACAGTTTTAGTGATACAAGACTTCAAAATAATATCATAGGAAATCAATAATGGTTACCATAATGCCTCTTGTTGCCTTCAAAATAGCTGCCCATATGACCAAATATAATAAAAATCAAAACAGGCCAGAATAAAACTAATAAAAACAAAATAATGACTGCTACAAAGGACTTCAAAACATAATAGTAACATAGTAACATAATAAGAGTTAAACATAATAGTATCTTCAAAAGATAATAATAAGTCCAAAGTAGCCCATAATATATCTTGTTGTCATTGAAATAACTGCCTATGCCATTGGATATAATAAAATCAAACAAGGCAAAGCATAATAAAACCCAAGCAAACAAAACAGTGAAAATGATACAGTACTTTAAAACAAGGTAATAGGGAATTAGCAGTGGTTAACACCTTTAGAAGGAGATCCCTCTTGGATGCTACATTGTGTATTCTTACCTTCTGAACAGATGATCAGACTACTGGCTTTGGGCCTGCAAAGTCAGTGAAACACTAAACACTACAAGGCTTAAGTTGTATTTTACCTCAATAGCTATCATCTCAGCCTGTGTTTCTCTGGATCATCCAGTTGCTTACAGAGTGGGGAGCAGGGACCTTGGCTCTTGTCTCCCAGCCCATGTGCCAGAAGCGGCTTGTGTCTAGTTCTTCCCTCAGCAGCCCACACATGGTGCGGACTCGCAGGAAGGGCTTGTCTTCTTGTTGGCGTCTTATTCTCCTCCCCCGTAGTCTGTGAATGGTGCCAACTCACAAGAAAAGGCTGGTGTCTCTGGTTCTCCCTCCAGCAGCCTGCACATGGCACCTACTTGTAGGGAGGGCTTGTATGCCTTTATCTTTAAACAAAATTAAAAAGTATATTTTTAAACAAAATTTAAAAGCCTTTATACTTGTTTTGTTCTAACTTGTGTACTAAAACTTATGGAGAAGTGTAAAAAATAAACCCTCTTTTGCAACTCAGAACTCACCGTTCAGTATGAGTTTTGATACATACAAGAAGGAATATTGTTGCAGGTGTTATGATGTATGGCTGTGAACCTGGCACTCTTGAGGCAAGAGAAATAAGTTTGAGCCCAGCTTGAACTACCTCTGTCTCAGAACAACAAGAACAAAAAATTACACCTAATACAAATTAAAGTGGTGGGTGATGTTGATAATGATTAAAGTTGGTTTTGAGATGAAACAGTTGTTATTTATCATAAGACATAAGCAAAAGCTCAGCTCTGTGGATTCAGTATTCCAATTTTCATATCATGACACAAAGATAGCTTTATCTTCCTCTTTCTTAAAGGCTTCTGCTTGAACTTGAAGACTGGAGTTGAAGATATGTCTGTGTGTGGGTCATGTTTATTTAAATGTAGTAAATCATATCGGATTAAAATTTCCACATGTTTTAATAGATTGTAGCTTTCTTTAAAAAGATAGAAATTCTAGAAATGTTATCTAATTGTTTTCAACTTTTTAAACTTATACACATTTAAGCATACTAACATAGACACACCATGGCTTTTTAAATAAATGTGACATAAATCTAGAGCTTTAAAAAAAACATAGCACAACATTTAAAATCAGTAAATGTGGATGCTCTTTCTTATCTCTTCAGTAGTATCATGGTATACACCACTGATACATGGCACACAGTGTAGTTTGTTTAATTGTGCACCCAACTGATGGGCAGCGTGGGGTTGGCTATTTGTTCTTAGTGCTAAGAACAGTTCTTTAGTGGACAAATCTGGTGCACCTCATTATCCTTTGAGGATAAATCCCTAGAATTAGGTTTAGGGGCAAAAGGAAAGAGCATATAAGATGTGGGTGCATTTATCCAGGTCACCAAACACAAGGGTACCATTCTACCACCCACCAGTTCTGCCACCAGCACCCATTCCATGTGTACTTTGCATTTCCATAGTCTGATGAGTGACACCAAGACCAAGTGTCCCTTCATGGTTCATTGACTTTTTTCTGTCTTTTACAAGTTGCTCCTCTGTATCCTTTGGCTCTTTCTACTGAAGTGTTTTATCTTTTTTCTTTTATATCAGTGCCCTTAATGTGATACTGTTGTTCTTGTAAGACTTGAACAAAATAAGGTAGAAAGGATTTGCAGTTATTAAAGATAAGAAACATACTCTGCAGAGCAAGTTTGAGTGAACTAAAAGTAGGAAAAATGTATGCTCTCTACAGGGTGGAAGTGGACCACTGTGAAAGAAAGAGCACAGTGGCCAAGAGCACAATGGTGGTTGTCTTTTGTATCTCTCACTTCTTAGGCTGATATGTGGTCTAGTTCAACCTATCTAAAACCTGCTTGAGTTCTTGTGAGAAGAACTAAAGATTGCACTCTGATTGGTTCCAGGTGCCGGACTTTGGAAAATGTTCTGGACGTGTGTCCTGGAACTCTGCAATTGACAGGTCATTCCCACCCCCCTAGCCAGTTTGCTATGCCCTAATCTCCTGCCTCACTCTCAGGCACGGTGCTTGGCCTCCTAGGCTGCCTTCTGACACCTAGGTAGAAACCTCTCTGACCCCATAACTCTTACATTCTACATGTACCAGTCTGCTACAGATTGGGAAATCAATTCCCTAGGTAGCCCATCTTCAAGAGAGTGCCCTGGGAATATCTTCTCAAACAAAGTGCTTCATTTTTACAATTTTGAGTCTTGGAAGGGTAGACTCTCACTGGATCTCACATTTCCTCAAAGCATTTTTCCTCTTGTCCTAGTGTAGAATGCTTGGCTTCTTTAAATGGTAAGCTTTTTAAAAAGCAGCCAAGCTGTTCTCTTTTCTGTCTTTGCATGCCCCACCTTTACCCAGAGCTTCCTTTCTGGCCAAGCTCAAAACTTTTAAAATGATTCAGTTGCGCCTTTTGCTCTTAATTCTCAAAGTAGAGCTGGCTAAAAGCCCCTAACAGTATCCATGCCACAATCTCAACCTTAAACTGCCTTGAAATTTCCTCTGCCAGAGTAGTCTGCTGTTCAGTATGTTTCCCTCAAAATCAAGACAGGAAGAAAATGTAGATAAATTTTTTACCAAACCATGACTCATGTGGCCCTGAAGTCCAACTGTCAATGAGTTCTTTTTCACAGCTGAAACCTGTCTTAGTTACATTCTGGTTGCTGGGATGAAATATCTGACCCCCCATAAGTTAAAGGAAGAGAGGTGTATTTTAGCAGTGTTTGTATGGAATGAAACCTCTAATTAGCTGTCTCCAAAGCAGGGCAGCACAGCAAAAGGTAATGGTGTGGCAGGCAGGAAGCAGCAGCATTCCTTTTGCTTTCCCTTTTAATTTCTTCTTGGCTACAAGCTTATTGGTTGGTGCCACTCACCCAGGGTGGGTCTTCCATTTTCAATAAATCCATTTAGCCACACCCAGAATGACACTAAACCAGTCAGTGAACTGACCCAGTGTCATACAGCCATGATCCAGTCACTCCCAAAAGCCCCACCTATGAGTGCATAGAGCTTTTGGGGGACATGAGGGTATAAGTCCATAACACTTCCTCGGCCAGGTCTTTTCTGACTGCCTTTTTTTTTTTTTTTTTTTTTAAATCAGCATTTTGCTTTGCTGAGCTCTAACTAGAATTTCCCATCAAGTTCAGTTTACAGCATTCTAAGGCTGCTTCTGTAGCTGGCATCTCCAAATCATTTTAAACTTATTGCAAACCAGTTCCAAAGTCTTCTGAACCACATGGTCAGGTAATTACAGCAATAACCCACTTTGGTACCAAGATCTGCCTTAGTTACCTGTCTCATTGCTGTCACACAGTATCCAACACCCACAAATTAAAGGAAGACAGATTTACTCTGACTCACAATTTGTAAAGGTTTTAGTCCATAGTCAGCTGGCTCCAAGCCAGGGTGGCGTAGCAGAGGAGAAAGAGCTCAGGATGTGGCAGTGGAAGCAGAGAGGGATCAAGGGGAGAGGGAGACACATCCTGGGATTGTGGGTGTGCACCACTTTCTTTTAATCTTGATGTTGCTGTTTTGTATACAAAATTAGGGTTTATATGTATTAAGCTTTCTAAATCATGATCTTTGGTCCTCTGTCTCTAGTGTTATACTTGGAGCTCTCCACCCAAAAATTATAAAAATACAATCTTATTCTTATCTCTAGTGTCTTCGTGGTTTTATTTTTGTGTGTTTAATCTTGAGTTCACCTGGGATGTTTAAGGGTGTGAGCTACATCCCCAGCCCATTTTATTTTTGGAGACAAGGTCTCCCTGAGTTCCCCATGCTGGGCATGAACTTTCAGTCCTGTCTTAGCCTTCCAGAGTGCTGGGTGGCCTGTGCTAGCCACACTGTTGGGTGCTACAGACATTCTTTCCAAGTTCTTGGTGTCTTGAACAATGAATTGGAAAAGATAGTGAGGATTTACATTTATTGAAGGTGGAAAAAAAGTAGGTTCTAGAGAGTAAGAGGGGGCAAGAAGAAAGCTCGCAGTGGTCCGAGGTAATGACCCAGGTCTTTTGTATCTCCAGTTCCTAGACTGACTCTCCCTCATGCAAATAAAGCATTTGTGGTGGTTGTCCTATCAGCAACTCATTTAGCCTGTGCTGTCAAAAGCCTGTTTGGTTTCCCGTCTGATACAAATGAACAAATGAAAAGTCAAAAATGGCACTTTTCTGGTTGGCCCCAGGTGCTGCAGAGCCATTCCATTCTGGCTTGTGCTTATGTGCCCTGTTTTCAAGACCAACGGGTCACACCCTCGCGCTTGCCAGTCAGGCGCTTATGCCACTGAGCTAAATCCCCAATCCCGGGTCACACCCTCTTGCTTAACCGGTTTTGTCCCGACCTAATCTCCTACCTCAGTTTTGTTTGTTTTTTTGGCTTTGTTTTGTTTTTTGTGGCCGTTTTTTAGCCCTTTGAATACACTTGTAAATCTACCCTGTTACTTAGGAGGCTACCTAGGTTTGGGTTCACATGAGAAACAATTGCCGGCTTTCACAGTTGGGGTTGGAAATGAGCAGAAACAAGCGCAGAGGGAACCCAGGGAAGGGGGCGGGAAGGGGGCGGGGAGGACTCCTGGGGGAGGGAGCATGCACATTCCCGGGAGTCTTGGCTCCTGCCTTGCACTTCCTCGTTGCTCAGGTTAGGCAGAGGAAGCCCAGAACAGATTGAAGCTGTCAGGAGATCTATGTGCTCCCAGGCACTGGAGCCCTCACAGGCAGTTAGGTGCTGAGCCCACCCTTCATCTCCTGAGGTATCTTGGTGTGCTGTGGAAGTCAGGAAGGTTTGAACACACCTGCCGGTCCATAGTTAACTCAGTTAACTCCCTAGCATCTCTGTAAGACTGATGCTGTTTACTCCCTGGGAGATCTCATAGCTTCGCTGATGCCTGCCGTTCACAGTTACAGTCATCACTGGGGGAGGTGAGGGGTCGGTTCCCTGACCCCGCATAGATACCACATGCTCAAGACCCTTCAAGGGCAGGGTCTTGTGTAGAACCTATCTGCACGTCTCTCCATGTACTCCAAGTCACCTCTGGGTTACCTGTGCCCCGACACAGTCGAAATGCTATGTAGTTGTTATACTGTGTTGTTTGGGGAATGAAGACAAAACCACAGATGTTCAGTACAGATGGAGTGTTTGTCTCCTGTGTTTTTGGTCCTTAGTTGATTAAATCCATAGGTTCAGTGCCCACACTGAAGGTCTCCTCTACTTGGGTTTTCAGCTTACAGTAGACGGAAAAGTTTTTGAGGTCAAAACCAGCCAAGAGGAAGTCCATCACAGCAAAAAACGATGAGTGCCTCACAAAATAGGTAGCTCTCTCCAAGATTTAGTAGACACACAAGCTGAAAAGGCACAGAGTGTAATCACTGAAGATAGACTTCCTTGTGTTTCAAAGATATTGTACTACAACTGTGAGGGTCGAGACGCCCGCCACGTGAAGGAAGACACCAACAGACGCCTTCTCATGCAATAAGCATGGGGTCTTTATTATCCAAGCATGCATGGGGCTCACTGAACACGCAGGAACAGAGAGCCCTGAGCTAAGCATGGGCAGGGTTTTTAAGCTATTGAACAAAGGGAGGAGGAGACCTTACAAGCGTGGGTACAGAAGCAAATGGCATTGGTTGGTTTGAATGGCAATCCTGTATTCATTGGGGAGAGTATCCATAGGGTGAGGGTCCGAGACCGGGGTAGTGGACGCTACCTAATAAGGGCAGTAGATGCTCTGGAAAGGCTCAAGTTGTAAATTCTTTAGTCAAGGGAGGGGGCAGTTTCCATCTCGTGACCCAGTTTTTCCCACCCAGTTACCCAGTTCCATCCTTTGGCAACTTTAGATTTCAACAGGCCGTGTACAAACAGTTTAAATAGTACAAATCATACATTACTAACAGGAAATATTTCCTTTACACAACTATTTTATATACTAAGCTTCTGAAGTCATCACAAAGAATGCTGAGCTAGTGTCCTGTTTAGTTTCCCGCACTGACATAGTTAATTCTGTATAGTATGCTCTTTAAGAAGGCAAGACATGTATATGACTCTGCTTTTTTTTTTTTTTTTTTTTTGGTACTGGGGCTTGAACTCACGACGAGGCAGGCACTTATGCCGCCCAGCTAAATCCCCAGCCCCTGATTCTGCTTTTAAAAAAAATGTTTTGATACTTAAAAGGTGGTTAAAATGTTTGGTTTTAACTCTTAGGAAAAGATACCAGGTAAATGTAGCTGTTATTATTTCAAAATGAGTACACAGCTGGATTTTAATTTTTATCACTGGTAAGACCAGAGCTTGAGAAATTATCCTTGCATTTTGAATGTGAACAGGTGTCTTCTTGTTTCATTAATAGTACTTTGTAAATAGCAGTTTCCCAGACCTGCTTTTATATTATACTTCACAGAAAGGAGATTAGAAAGATGTTACATTTCTTTACTCATTTTAACTACCAAAAGAACTGGGTTTTTTTGTTTTTTGAGACAGCGTCTTGCTGTGTCGTTCAGGCTGGTTTTTTTTTTTTTTTTTTTTTTTTGGTACCGGGGATTGAACTCACGACCTACGCTTGCCAGGCAGGCACTTAAGCCACTGAGCTAAATCCCCAGCCCATTCACTGTATAGACCAGGCTGGCCTTCAACTGATGGTGATCCACCTGTCTCAGCCTCCCAAGTGCTAGGGTTATAGACATGTGCCAACAGGCTTTGACCTAAATAATATTTGTAATGTAAATTCCAATCTTG
>PVJX010013996.1:0-46004 GCA_004027295.1 Dolichotis patagonum
TTGGCGTCAGGAGAAACCAAACTATGACAGTCAAGCACTGTGGGGAACTATTTACATACATTACCTCCTGTCATTCTCACAACAATCATATGAAATTGATACTCTAATTATGCTGTTTTACAGATGAAGAAATAAGGCCCTTGGTCAAGGTCACATAGCTAAGAAAAAGCAGAGTCAGGTTTCAAAGCAGTTTGATTCCGACACACACTTAATGGCTCTTCCAGCACCTGCCACTTCACAATTTCTCTGTAGACATCCAGGTTTGTGGATTCTGCTCAGAACAAGCAAGAGCACCAAGATCAGTGAAGGGGAAGTAAATAAACTAGAGAAACTACTGTCGTGTCCTGCAGAACCTGAAAGGAAAAATGTGACTAAATGAGTTGTGTGCCTTGCAGATTAATTTTGGTTAAATAACACAGGGCAGTTTTTAGTTTACAGGAAGTGCTTCGTATTTTCTTTCCCTTCATTCTTGGAAAGAGAAGCTGTCACTTCTGAGGGGTATTTCTCCAGTGTGAAATAGTCCCAGACTCAATGCAAATGGCAACCTTTCTGAGAAGGAAAGAAATTGGACTCAATTATACTCTGTTTCATGTTGGAAGAATAATACATGTTATTGTTTTAGAATAACAGCTCTGACTTTGCAGTGTATATACCTCCATTTATGTAACTCAGACACTTAGACATAAGTTTGCCTAAGACAAAAGGTAAGGAATCTCATTCACCTTTTCCATTTTATGTGAACTTAATTGCTTATTTTTTGATTTAGTGAAATGAGCATTGAACCAGGAGTCAGAAAGCCGAGTTAATGGACTAGTTATCTTGTTCAATAATAGTCTTTTCTGCAGTACAAGGGTATTGACTTATTGATATCCGGCATCCTCCTACCTCTGACATCCTCCGGAAGCCATATCTGAGTATATTTTTTAAGGATGGAAAGAGAAAGAAAGACAGTATATTGAGCCAAGTGTGGTGGCGCACACCTGTAATCCTCGCACTTGGGAGGTTGAGGCAGGTGGATCACTATGAGCTCAAGCCAGCCTAGACTACAAAGCCAGAACAAAGCCAGAACTACAAAGACCCTGTCTCCAAAAAAAAAAAAAAAAGAGTACATTGGAAAGCATATTTATTCTACCATCTTCATCTCTCTTACACTTTACTCAGCATGTTTCATGTGATATGGAGAGGGTCTTTCTGGGCCCCACCCACCACAGTTTTTATCTGTTCCGTGCTTGCTGAAGAAAATATCTCCTGCACTTACTTCTTGACCTCCAGGCTTTCCTTTAATCTGAGGTTTCCTATGGGAAGAAGCTTCAGCAGACAGCATGACCTAACTCCTAGAAGTTTTTGTAACATGTTTTCATACTGTTGAATAATTTAGATTTTTCTTTAAAGCGTGAGACACAATGAATAGTATTTCTTTGCAGAGAAGGAAATGGAAATGTTCAAAGGGGTTAGAGAAACTTTACATTAAGTCAAGTTTGATTTTGAACATGCCTCAGGAGGTCAAGAATTATCCCTCACTTCCATTTTTGAAGCTTACTTGGTCAGATAGTCTGAAGAAATTATTTTTGTTTTTTGTATTAGAGATTGAACTCAGGGCTTTTACACTGAGCTACTTGCCTAGTCGGCCCTTTTTATTTTGAGACTGTCTCGTTAAATCACTAAGTTGCCCAGGCTGACTTCAAACTTGAGAACTTCCTGCCTCTGCCTTCCAGAGTGCTGGGATTATAGTTATGCACCACTAGGTACAGCTAAAGAAATTACTTTTTAAAATATTGTAAATTTAAAGGATACAGTGTGATTTTTTATTTGTATTTTAAAGAGAATAAAGCCAAGCAAAACAAAACAGAATAAAGCCAATCAGAATAAACCAGTATAAGTAACACAGGACTTCAAATCAATACGAAATCAACAGTGGTTTCAATAATGCCTCCTGGTTGTCTTCAAAATAGCTTCAGACACCTTCAGACATAGTAAAAATCAAACAAAACAGAATAGAATAGAGCCCATAAAAACAAAACAATGAATGGCATAAAGGACTTCAAAACAAGATAATAGTAAATCCAAAATGGCTACCATAATATATCTTGCTAGCTTTGAAATAACTGCCCATGCCATCAGATATAATAAAATCCAACAAAATGACAGAACAAAGCCCAGTCCAATAAAACAATGAAAATGATACAGGACTTCAAAACAAGATTAATAGGGCATTAGCAATGGCTACCACTTTCAGAAGGAGCTCTTCCATAGATGCTATATTGCATATTGTTATCCTCTGAATAGATGATCAGACCACTCACTGGCTTTAGGACTACAAAGTCAGTGAAATACTAAACACTACAAGCACTAAATTATGTTTTTCCTTAATAGCTATCATTGCAGACTGTGTTTCTCCGGACCAACCGGTTGCTTATGGTATGTGGGGCGGGGGTAGGTTGGCTCTTGTTTTCCAGCCTAGGAACACGAAGGAACTGGCATCTGGCTCTGCCACCAGTGGCCCATGCATGGCACCGATTCACAGGAGGGCTTGCTTCTTGGTGACTTCTTGTCCTCTTCCCCTGCAGTCCGCACAGTGTGATATTTTGAAACATATATATGTACTATGTAAATAATCAAATCAGGGTATTAGCATAAACATCACATCAAACATTCATTATTTCTTTGTATTAGAAACAGTGAAAATCCTTTCTTCTGGCCATTTTGAAGCAATGAAATTATTGTTAACTATAAAAAAACCCAAAATATATTAAAGATTTCAATTTAAGACCTATACCTGTAAAACTACTAAGAGAAAACATAGGAGAAAAGTTCCAAGACATTGGTTTCAGCAGTGATTTGAGAATATAAACAAAGGATTTTGGTCACAGGGTACAAAACCTCATTTAGGAGGATTAAATTCAAGTTATCCTGCTAACCTGGTGACTATAGTTAATAACAAAGTATCATATTCTTGGAAAGTGCTTAGAGTAGATTTTAAGTGTTGTCACTATACATAAAAATGGTAAGTAGATAAGGTCATACATATATTAATTAGCTTAATTCAGTTATCCCAGAATGTATATGTATTTCAAAACATAATGTACACAACATATAGATGCAATTTTAACTTGTCAATTAAAAGTAAGTGTAAGATAGAAAATGTTAAAAAAAATTGTATAAACTCTGACTCTATTTTCTATTTAAGTGGAATTATGGAGATAGATGAACAACTTGGTTATGTTTTTGTTTTGCTGTGTTTTGATGGGTATAGCCACTTGCAAACAGAGAGTGTCTTTGGTGGAAGTTATCAAATCTTTAGACTGAGTATCCTTCCTAATGTATTGTGGAAATTGATTGACAGTGGAAGATAAAACGCTTTTCTGAAGCTATGGGGACAGGTTACCTAGTAACCATAGAATGACTAAGTTCTGTTCTCTGAGATTGGCTCTCTTAATTGGATGAAAAGATTTAAAGAGCACAGCTGGGGAGACATAGCGAAATGGAAGACTGTGGCAATTATCAGTGGACCTAATATCTGCAAACTTGTTAAATCGTGAATCAAAGGTTATAGAATGAGCGATTTTTTGGTAAAAAGAAGCCAGCTTAGCCACCACAGACTTTTGCCCTTTTTATACAAGTAGGAAAACTAAAAATAAAATATGGGGTTTAAAAGTACAGTAAATAACTACATGGTTTTAAATTTCTGAAAATGACCATTTTCAAAAAACAAGATTACATTTGTTTTCTGATACCAGAGTTCTAGTCCAGAGACCCACAGTGCTCATCTGGGGTCAGTATATTCTATTATCACTCTCCTTTTTCTAATCTACTTTATTAAGCACATAGAGAATTATAACCATATCTGCTTTATCCTGCTTCTAACAATGAAATGAAGAAAAATCAAATTAAAGGCTGACAATAATGAAGATTAGTTTTTATCCACTAAAGACTTTTAGACAATAGAGTAATTTTTTTCTGTGCTTGAAAAAGAACCCAGTACACATATCATTAACTATAACTGGAAGAGCTTTACTTTGGAATTTGTTGTTGTTGTTGTTTGTCAGCTGCACCTGAACAAGATTTGAGAGTTAATATTGGCTCGGCATTGCAGCTTTTCTCGTGGGATGGAATTTAAAACTCAACTAAAGCCCCAACTAGTGACAAACACCTGATTAATCTATTACTTTATAATACAGTACCAATAAGCTCTAAACTTCCATTCCTCATTTAATTATTAGATAACTGAACAGCTACAACATTTTGATTGGAGAATGACTCAGAAATAATCAACAGCTCAGCTTTTTTATTTTAAAGATAATAAAACAAAGCAATACCCAACAAAACAGAACAAAGCAAATCAGAACAGAACAATGCAAGCAACACAGCCCTTCAAAACAAGGCAACAGGAAATCAGCAGTGGCTACCATAATGTCTCTTGTTTTCTTTGAAATAGTTGTCCATACTTTCACACAGTAATATCAAGCATAATAAAATAGTATAAAGCCAATCAAAAGAATGAAAGCATTACAGGACTTAACTCCAGATAACAGGAAATGAACAATGCTTACTCTAATGTCACATTTTCTTCAAAACAGTTGTCCATACTATCACACATAATAAAATCAAATAAAACACAACAGAGTAAAATCAAAACAAACGAATAAAATCATTATATGACTTTAAAACAAAATGATAGGAAATCAGCAATGGCTACCATAACATCTCGTTTTCTTCAAAATAGCTGTTCATACCATCACACATAACAAAAACCAAACAAAACAAAATAAAACCAATTAAACAAATGAATGAAAGCATTATAGAACTTCAAAACAAGATAATAGGAAACCAACCATGATTACCATAATATATCCTATTATGTTCAAAATAGCTGCCCATGCACAGTAAAATCTAACAAAACAAAACAGGAAAAAATAGCTGCCCAAACACATTAAAATCTAACAAAACAAGATAGAACAAAACCAAACCTAACAAAATTGTGAAAACAATACAAGAGTTCAAGACAAGACAATAAGAAATTAACAGTGGTTATCACAGTATCTATTGTACTTTTCAGATCCCATTAACTCCTTCTGTTTTTTTTATGCTAGAGCTCACCCATATGAGTTCAAACTGTTTCACCCATGAACATGATTTCCAGTTTCATCCATTTACCTACAAGAGCCTCAAGATTATTCTACTTGATAGCTGCCTAGCTTTCCATTGTATGACAATACCATATGTTTCTTACCTATCCTTCAGTTCATGGACAAATTACTCTTGCTTTTTTTCTGGTCTCCTGTCACATTGAACAATTATTTTCACTCCTTTGATTTTCAGTCTATGAATGTCCTTAAGTTAGATGTGTTTCTTTTTTTTGGGGGGGGGGGGGGGCTGGGGATCGAACTCATGGCTGTGCACTTGCAACACAGGTACTTTTGCCGATGAGCTAAATCCCCAGCCAACTAAATGTGTTTCTTGTATACAGATTGAGGGACCTTGTTTCTTGATCCGCTTTCCCTGTGTTTCTTTTTATTGCTGAATTGAGGCCATCTACATTAATGGTTACAACCAGCACACCCTGGTTCATCTCTGCCATGCTATCCTCCTGCTGTTGGCCCCCACTTGTCCTGTTCATTCACTTGCCTGTCCTATCTGGCAGTCCTCCTCTGTTACTGTTCCTGGGACTATGGTCGGCTTTATCTCTCTGTGGAATGTCCTTCAGCACTCTCTGTAGTGTTAGTTTGGTGATCATGAATTCCTACAGTTGTTCTTTGTCATGGAAGAATCTTATTTTCCCATCAAATTTGAAAGATAGTTTTAAAAACAAATCATATATATATATATATTTGAAATATATATATATTTGAAATATATATGTATATATATGAAATATATATACACACATTTATAAACATATATATATATAAACACACATTATACAAACATATATATATATATGTTTGAAAGAGACTGAAGATAGACTTTCAAACCTTGAAGATAGGATTGCAGCTAGCGGTTGGGAAAGGAAAGATCTCTTAAAAATAGCAAGGAACCAGGAAATAAAAATTCAATGGCTGCAAGATGATACAAAGAAACATAACTTAAGAGTGATAAGTATCAGTGAAGAAGCAAGGGTCAACACAAATGAAATTAAAAGGTTATTTACAGAAGTAATAGCAGAAAACTTCCCAAACATGGGAAAAGGATCTGACATACAGATAAGTGAGGCATGTAGAGCTCCAACTAGCCATAACTAAAGTAAATATACACTCTGACATATAATAATCAAGATCCCAGAAATTTAGCACAAGAACAGAATATTAAAAGCTATTAGAGAAAAGAAACAGATCACCTATAAAGGAAAACCAATTAGAATCACAGGAGACTTGTCAACACAAACCATCAAGTCAAGAAGAGCTTGGAGTGACTTATTTCAAATCCTGAATGTAAACAACTTCTAACCCAATTGATGTACTCTGCAAAACTATTTTTCTTTTTTTTTAAAACTATCTTTCAAATTTGATGGGAAAATAAGATTCTTCCATGACAAAGAACAACTGTAGGAATTCATGATCACCAAACTAAAAGTAATCAAATCAGAAATAATGTCTCAGGTAAAAGAAGAAATCACAAACATAATTAAAGAATTGCTCAGCAGGTCTAAAGAAGACATAGATAAAAAACAGGAGCATAGGAAAATGATGGAAACCTTGAATGAACAATATAGAAGGGAATTACAATGCCTGAAACAAATTCAAGGAGATATCAGGAAATTAAAAATTCCATTGAAAGCTGCTCTCGTTGGCTACCCACAGGAAGCAAATCTTTTAATGTTGGCAGCCAGCAGGCAAAGATGGATCTGCTGGTTCTCTCTGCCTGAGCTGGCTACCCACAGGAAATAGCCTTCTGGTGGCCTCAACAGTTCAACTTCTCAAGCATTCTTCAGTAACCAGAACCTGAAAAGTTTTGTTTTAAGACTGAGGTCTATGCGCGCGCACACACACACACACACACACACACCTTTAAAATATACATATTTTACTCTTCCCATATATGGATATATCAAAAAAAATTGTAAATTTCCTAAATTTTTCCCTTAAAGAACTTTAGAATTAAAATATGTTCAGAATAACCCAGTAAATTAAAAAATACAATTTTGACTTTTTGCATCTTATTAGTTTTATGGCACTTGTTAGATAACTTTCTTGATGATGCCAGGTATGTCCAAAGAGAAACATGAACTCCAGGAATTTCCTGAATTATGAAACTAAGGATAATCTGTAAAGATGGGGTTAAATGCATAAGATAGTCTTTAAAATAATATTCCAAAAATATAATAAACTATACATTATTTCTATTAGACTATACACTATGATATGCATAGCATATAGTTCTTTTGTATACCCATTCCCAAAGGTTTTAGAGTTCATCCAATAAGACAAGACGAGTTGAACTGTTAAAGAAAAGCTATATTCCCAGTATAGCAAATTAAAAAGATAAAGTAGGCTATAAGTATCCCAATGGAGCACAAATCTTAGTTTTGAGCTTATTTTTAGCTAAGATAAAAGGAGAAATCTAATAATTGCCTTTCACAGACCAATTCATTAGGGAAGACAATGTTTGCTTTCTAAAATACTGATATACTGATTTCTAATTATCAACCAAACTACAACATTGGAATAATTTCTGAACTTGAAATTCAGGTTTATATATTCAATGAAAGATCTTTAGAAGGGCTCCTTTCCAAGACCTACCTCAACAGAGATGAGTCCGCATTGGAAGAGTGTCCTTAGGAGTTTACTCTGCAATAACCTCAGGCCAGCTGTATGCATTTGTCCAAGATCATAGGCTCACTCCTTGGAACAGCGAGAGGGAAGGATCTTCTCCCTTATTTACATACATAGAGTAAAAGTCAAGGACAAATTAAATTGTATTTATGATATGTTCACTGCTAAAATTATGATATGTTCACTGCTAAAAGTAGATCCCTACTTCACATACATTCTTGAAAGAAATGGAACAAAATACTACTGTACTTAAAACTGGACTAACGAAACAAAGAACTCTCTCCAGTTATAGAACCCCCTCTCAGTTATAGAACCCCTTTCCTACTTGAAAGAAAAATCTATTTTTATCCTAAAATCTGCTTTTATAAAAGAAGTTGGTATCATCTTTGTGTGAATTAAATGACTGTGTTGCCTGTCCCAGGGGTTTTTGCCCTTAAACATTAGCTCTAATTCAATTTAACAAATGCTTATGGGAGGGCTATTATACGCAAGATATTTTTTAAGCTGCTAATAGCAGACCTTGTGATTTAGAAAGGGATTTCAAGCAATAATGAGTAGAAAAGGAAGTTTTTGTTTTAAGGATAACATCTAACTCCCTGCCCCTGTTTCTTATGAATGTAGTTGGGTCCACAAGCCATGAAACACACTTCTATATTTATCATTTTGAATCTAATTTGCTTTTTACCCTACATCTTAGGGAACTGTGTGTTTAGGTGTTGCTGTAATTGGGTTTATGGTTTGTTTCTCTTTCCTTGTTGCAGGGCTCCTCACTTTGTCCCTTAACCCAGAATCCCCTGGCTTGCTGCTATTCTTGAATCTTGGGGATTTAACTCGGTGGCTTAAGTGCCTGCCTGGCAAGTGTGAGGTCATGAGTTCAATCCCCGTTTCAGAAGAAGAAGAAGAAGAAGAAGAAGAAGAAGAAGAAGAAGAAGAAGAAGAAGAAGCAGCAGCAGCAGCAGCAGCAAGCTAACATTCATGAAATAGCTCCTTTTATTTGCTACTGTACCTATCAGTAGTTGTAACCACAGTTAGTAGCATCACTGACATTTTAGAATAAAGGGGCCTGAGGCTCAGGGAGCTACAGAATCTAATTCAGGATCAAACTTGTATGTGCCCGGAAACTTATAATTCAGTTCAACAAATCTGGCTCCAAAGCCAGTATTCTTTCCATTACAGCAATGGTCTTGATTGTCTTGCGATTTTGCTATTCATTCCCCCAAGGCAACAGGTGGCACTGTCTAGAGGCTTGTTTGACTGTCAGGATTTAGGGTGGAGCAAACAGAGGCCAGGAATACTGCCAACATTGTACAACGCACAAGGATGGCCCACCCCTCCCCACAACCAGCAATTAAAAACCCAGCCTGAACTTTCTACACTCCGCTGTTGAGAATGTTCTCTGCTCTATTCTGATCTTATTTCCATGCATTCACAGGAACATTGCAGACAAATCATCGCCCTGGTTCACTTTGCCGCTCTCCTCCATAGCAAACATAAACGGGGCAGCGCCGTAAGGTCAAAGACAAGCTCTAGAGGCGCAGTGAGCAGCAAGGGAATTCAAACTCATGATTTAAGTTAAGAATTAAGATATAAATATGAAGATTTTCACTAATCTAGAAGCTCACGGACTGCTTTGAAATTTAATTATCTGAGCCAGACGTGGTGAGGCTCGCCTGTAATACCAGCACTCAGGAGGCTGCAGCAGAAGGATTGCTGAGCGTTCGAGGCCAGCCCAAACTGCACAGCGAGACCTGTCTAAATAATAATAATAGTAATTATTAGTATTTATTATTATTATTATTAGGAACTGGTTAAATGTTACCTTGACCTCAAGAAACATTTGTTTGACTTTTGTCTGGAACCCATGGGAAGTGGATGTCAGATGAGAACACTCCTCTCATTCTCCTCCTACAGGGACGAAACCTGCCAGGTGCTGGGAACTTGGCTTCTGACAGGAGCTCGCCCAGTGGACTACAAACTGGATGCCCGGGTAACAGGCGCTAGGAGCACTTTCCCCGCCCTCCCACCTTGCGCGAGACTTCCATTCCCGCTCCCGGAGCCCCTGGGGGCGGGGCTACGGCAGTGTACGTCTCCTGCTCGGTGACGTCACAATCTCGGCGCCTTGGAAACGACCCCTAGCAACCGACCCGGTGAAAGTCTCCCGGCCGCCGCGGCTGCACACCAGCTCCTTCTTTCCAATCCACCACCAGGGGTGGGCCAGGCCTGGGGAAGGACCGAAAGGGACCCGCTGTGTCCCCGAGTTGGCAGCAACAGGACTGAGCATGGATGGCACCCGGAGAGGTAAAGAGCAGCCTCGAGACGGGGCTGCGCGGGTAGAGGCCGCGCCCTGGGCGCCCCAGGTCCCCGGTTTATTCGCCCTCTTTGCTCCAGCCCAAAAAGACGCCCTGCTTGCCCGCCTCCAAGGGCCGCTTCCTGGCCGTGAGTGTCGCCTGAGCATAGGGTCGTGCAGCCTTTATTACCTCAGTAGCTTCGAGGCAGAGGAGTCGAGCTTGGGCTTTATGGTATGTGGTATATAAAAGGAATCGAGCCAGAACCCAAAATCAAGTCTCGCTGTTCTTCACGGAGGTGACCTTCGATGTCCGCATCTCTTGAATGTAGGGTTTAAATACCGTGCCATAGAGTTCCTGAGGATTAAATGTAGATAATACGCAGGAAAATAGCACATTTTAAGTAATCAGTACATACTAAATCTCCCTTCTCGTCACCGCTCGTTCCCTCTTCCCCTAAACTACTCGTTGCCCCCTAGCTACTCTCTTTAATGTGACTCGAAATCTTATTAAAGTGCAGATTGTGAGTCAATAAATCTAATGGGGGTGGGGCTTCCAGTAAGCTTCGACGTGATGCAGCGTAACTGCTCAGCAGACTACAGGACTACAGTTTTAGTAACAAAGAACTAATCCGTAATCACAATGTACACCTGCCTTTGACTCAGTAGTATCAGTCAGATGGATATTCTGGTAGAGTGATTGGGCCGCTTAAACCAGAAACCGTTACAAATCACCCCAATCAATTTGCAACTTTACCCCTTCTAAACAAGTAATATTCTTTGCTCAAACCAAATAAGGAAATCTGCGCACCTCCCTTCCTCCCCAGTTCCGTGTTTTTAAGCTGTTTAGGTCAGCTACTAGCTGGTTCCTTGAATTAAGTCAAGGATGTGTACTGTATACCTTTATTAGGTAATCAAAGTAAGTGCCGTGCTGACTGTAGGAAAGATAACTAGCTGTTGATCAGTAATCTGGATACTATGACACTCCTAACCTAAGATCCACAAAAATCAAACCAAAGTGCTTTTATCGCCTTCAGAAATCTTACAATAAACTAAACAGTAAATCTTCACTGTGGCTGGATTTGGAGGCACAGTGTAATCCCAGCATTTGAGAGGCTGAGACAGGAAGATTCCCACAGAGTTTGAGGCCAGCCTGGGCTACACAGTGAGACCCTGTCACAAAACAATGACAGATATCTTTGCTATGTGCCAGCAAACTATTCCCAAATTATCTCATGTAATACTCAAAAAATGTTAGAGCAGTATTACCCTTACTTTATAGTGAGTAAAAGAAAATGAGAAATTATACATTATTTGCACAGGTCACAGGTAGAACAGGCTTTGAACCCAGCCAGATAAGAATGTAAAACCCTAGAGCCAGTGATTTTATTTTTATTTATATGACATAATAAGGATGGAGGCATGGGGAAAGAACATACATATTAAAGTAATAAACCTAGTAAATTCTCAGTACTTGTTGATTATTTTAAATTTAGACTCATGTCAGTATGTAAATAAAATGTTTATATTTTTGTTACTTATTCAATTTAATTGGCTTCCTTTTAGGATACATATATAATAATTTTAAACATTGTTATTTTGAATTTTTAAAATAAACTTTCAACAAAACCCAGGATAGTTCTTATATACCATAAGTTATTATTTATGAGCAAACCATTATTTTAACCAAAACTTAAATGCTTAATTTTAGTTAGAAATTTCTTAGATTTCATTAGATTACTTTCAGTTATTTCAAATCATAAAAGATACCTAAAGAAAAAATTAATCTTTATTATTTTCTTACCGTAATATTGCAGACATTCTTTTATAGACTAAACCTTCTGAATGGTGGTGTAGTAGAAACAGCGTCAGCCTGAAAAATGGTAGATTTTGGTTTTAGTCCTTTTTTGCTGCTAACTGGGTAGATAAAGTTTGCCAGTCACTTTCTCTCTCTGCACCTTAGTTACTTGTGTAATGGTGGGGTGGGGACTAGATAATCCATAAGAAGTTATTTCTGATGTTTTTGTGGGAACAGGAAGAAGAAAAGACAGAATACCAAACTGCTGTACATTCTAGTGTGGACCTTTGAGGAGAAAGGACAGTAACCTATTAGTATAGATTCTGAAAGGAACGTGAATTTTTTTTTTAATTTGTTGTTTCCATGAAGATACTTATAAATGGCAGTCAGATTCCCAAACCCCGCGGAAATCCTGGGAAACCCTGCTACAAATAAACATCATCTTTTCTCAGTGGCATTCCTTCTAGCTTAGTCAAACCAAATTGTCTAGGAAAACAAGCTGTTTTCACAGACAGTCCTGAGGAATCTCACTACCCTGGCAAGACTGTTAACATCATGGACAGGTTTTTAGTCCTAATCTAGAGGATGGTGTCATTTTTTCCTGGCATTTGGTTTGAAACTACTTTCCTGTACCTTTTTGTGTCATGCTGGGTCAAATTGAGATACAGAAACTATATAGTGATTTAAACAAGAAAAATTTAAGGAATGGTCGTAGATGAATAATTGCAAGATCTAAGAAAACACTATATGGTATCCTAGAACTAAAGGAGAATACTCCAGGAAAGACAAGTTTGCAAGGGGACTTCCTCCCAAAGACTGGGTTTCAGACCTCATGCCCAAAGTTTTGATTCAGGGAAAAAGCACCAAAAGTTTTACTTTGGGAAATAGACTTAATTAAATTGTTTCAGGAAGTCACTAAGTGAACAATGAAAACACCCCTAGAAAGTGATTCTATATCAAGTTGCTACCATATGTTACCTAAAATGTTTTGTGTTCAGTAAAAAATCATGAGTCACATAAAGAAATAAAGTATAACCCACATACAGACAACAGAGAGAGGGCCCAGAGGAGTTGTTTCTCCTTTCAGTTCAGTCTAGTCTCTTTCTTTCATTCATTCATTCATTCATTCATTCTTTCTTTCTTTCTTTCTTTTTATGGTACTGGGAATTGAACTCAGGACTTCTGCACTGAAGCTACATCCCCAACCCTTATTTTTTATTTTGAGACAGAATCTCACTAAATTACTACATTGCCCAGCCTGGGTTTAAACTTAGCAATCCTCCTGCCTCCGCCTCCAAAGTGCTGGAGTTACAGCCGTATGCCATCACTTTGAGCCAAAATGGACATGTTCACTCCCTTAACTCAAATGAAGGTTTCTATGACTTGTTTGAACCTTTCCATTTTCTAACCTGCAAACAGTATTCCTTGTGCTTCGTGCTTTTAAGTAAAATCTAACTTATCCAACACTATGAAAATGTGTTATGAAATATCTACCTAGTACAATTCTGTCAATTTTAACATGACACAAGTAGGAATGTTAAAAACCAATGAATATATATATTTGCCTTGCAGTACATCCAAAAAGTTCCATTTTTCTTCTTACTACCATGTTATGCTACAGAGATACTAGTTCTGTTCCTTGGGGCTAAGTATACCATTGTTCGCCCATGGCTGCCTCATCACAAGTCAGAGAGGGTGGGGATGACATTTATTCCATCTGAGGGAATAACATTAGGTTTCAGCCTTTTTAACTTCTCTGAATATACCTATTTTACCTTTTTTTGTGACCTCTAGTAAAATAAACATGCATTAGGATGGAATTCGGGGATGATAAGTTACATAGAGCTGAGCTATCTTCTTCATTCCACATGATATAGTATCTTAGAGCATAGTTCTAGTACTGATCAATTTATGTTGGTCACAGTAGTGTAACAGGTAAGACGTGAACCAGATTGCCCATTATGTCATAGCTGTATAATCTGAGCAGACTGTGAACTTAATCTCGTTGTGCTTTATTCTCATCCAGAAATGGGGAGAATTATAAATAGTAGGTATCTCGTAAAATTGTTATAAGGGCTACATGAATTTCTTAGAACAGTGTCTGGCACCGTTAGTATTCAATAAGAATTAGCATTTTGACTCAAACTGTTTTGAGCTGAAATGGGAATTTGTTTTGGCTTATGTAAAGGAAAGTCCAAGGAGTATAAAGCTTCAAACACGAATAACTCCAGGTACTCGATGTTATCAGGAGTACCCTGTGTCCACTTTCATCTGTGCGGGCTTCATTCTTAGTGAGGTTCCCCTGCAGGGTCCAGGAAGGCCATCAGCAGTGCCGCCCTGGCTTACCTCTTTGTCTGGGCATAGCAAGCCCGGTGAGGGCTTTCCTACTAGTCGTAGTAAAAGTCCCAGGATTTGGCTCACTGGCCGGACGTGAGTCGTTTATTCATAGCTGATTCAGTCAACACAGCTGACTAGATTTGGATTCTCTACCTAACTCTGATGAACTATAGGATCCATTCTCTAGAAAGCAGTGAGAGGTGTTGTTTGGATAAGGACACATTGAATTCTGAGCAAACAAGACATCAAGCTCTACTTTTCCTCTTTTGGTTTTCTTGAAAGTTCACTTGTTGAGTATATGTTTGTTTTAATGTTGAGCAGACCCCTGATGGAAATTGCACCAGTTTCATGACTTCTAATCTAGCGCTAGAGAATTTTTGCTATGCTATCTGGCAGACCATTGCTGGCTGTGATTGAAAACCTCTTAAATGACTATCTAAAGATATCTATTCTTTTAAAAATATTCAATAGTATTTCTTATGAAAGTTGTGTTTCATGTATCCTAATTTGTCTTTTTTTGTTAAAAGTCAGAGCAACCCCCGTCCTTCCCAGATGTAGTCCACCATGCCTATTTAAAGGGCACTTGAGCACCAAGAGTAACGGTGAGTGAAGGGCTTAAAATGATCATTTTGTTAAAATACTCAGTTTTCTGTATTTGTAAATCATGTGAGATGATGAAACAGTTACTTCATATACTTGAGCATTATATTATTATTATAACTGAATATTATAAGAATTTGTTAGAGTGTTAAGGTCATGATTTCAAATGATTACCAAGCCCGGAACATGGACTCAGCTGCCACCTGCTTCTTGCCACAGCTGCAGCCCAGCTCCGCTTTTGCCTGCAGACTGCTCTGGTTTGAGGTGGAGCCATCTTGTAGGAATGGGGGTTACCAAGTGTTAAGAGAGGCAAGCACCAAAAATGAAAAGCTGTGCAGGGAAAAAGAGCACTTGAATAGCAGCAGCTGTTTGCGGGCCTCTTTTTCCAACTGGGCTTCCAGGTCCTGTGATGTTTTTTATATTTTGTAACTTTCAGAGTAAATGTTTATTTAAAGTTTACTTTAAAGTTTTATAATTATAGCTTGAAAATTGTAAGATTGAATTTTTAGGCAAAATAACTGAAACATCTTTACTTGAAATATTCTTTACTTTCAAACGTGAAGGATCATGTTTTCTGTTATTTTACTTACTTTTTTGTATTAGAGGGAGATCATACACCAAAATGATAAACTTTGAAATATAAGTATTAAATAAAAATTTGAAAGTAGATTTTAATTTTTAAAATATAGTAATAGATTATATTGTAGAATCACTTTCTCAAATTTTCAGAACTGCAAAACTAATAGCTTATTAGTGTTTCCAGCACAAGATTGCGGCTGACATACTTGGCATCACAAAGATTGAACTCCAGGACGTTGTTTAAGAATGCATTTAATAATTGGTAACTTGTTTGTCTCGTGGTGATTATACTAATTTTAAATATGTATATAATGTTTAAATATGTTTTAATTTTTAGCTTTTTGCACTGACTCCTCTTCTCTCAGACTAACCACTCTCCAGCTGATCAAGAATCACATGGCTGTTCACTATAGTAAAATCCTTTCAGCCAAAGGTAAAAATGTGCAAATGTCAACTTTCCGTACACAATTTAAACCCCTAATGTCACCTCTCATTTGGGTAAATCTGTGGCAAAAATTAAAACATTACTCATGGAGGAATTTGGTACAGTAAGATACAAATTATTGGCTATATGTGTGGCAAAATCAGAATGTCATCTTTGTTGTTTGTATTTGAAATTCTATATAATGCTTAGGTTGGTTCATTTTATCTGTTATTGCTGATATTATTTAGATGTAAGATACTGCTTTTAATGTAAGTTTGTAATCTACTTTTTTGTCTTTAAATCAACTAAAGAAGTTGCACAAAGAAGATGCTACCTATTATTCTTCTTCATTTTTTTCTTTTGATGCTAGCTTTATTAAAAGATAACTTAAAAACAATAGAGCACACTAATCATAGTTAAATATTTTAAAAAATGTATATATAATTTCTATCTAGCATGGTATAAAATAGGTACACTAAATGGCAGAGTTGACTAGTTGTGACAGACTGTGTCACCCTGCAAAACCGGAAGCATTTACTCTCTAGCTCTTTACAAAAAAGTTAGCTGACCCATAAAATAAACCATTTCCATCACTCCAAAACCTCTCCCTAATCCTTTACAGTCATGCTCCCCGCAAATTCCTGATAGCCAGTGACCTACTCTTTGTCACCACCATTGTTCCTTTTCAAGAATTTCGTGTAACTCCTGTCATATAATTTGTATCCATTTGAGCCTGGGTTCTTTGGCAGAACACCTTTAAGAGACTAATCCATCTGGTAATTTTTGTTAGTGTTTCCTCCTTTTTATTGCTAAGTATAGTATTCCATTTAATGTATCTACCACAGTTTGTATTTTGATTCATCAGTTGACAAACATATGGATTGCTTTGACTCACTTTTGGCTATTAAGAATAAAGCTGCTGGGGCTGGGGATTTAGCTCAGTGGCATAAGCACCTGTCTGGCAAGTACGAAGTTGTGAGTTCGATTCCCCATACAAAAAGAAAGAAACAAACCAACAAAGCAGTTAGAAACAGCCTCATCTAATTGGCTATGTGTTTCTATTTCACTTGGGTAAATTTATTTGCTACGGGTGGAACTGTGAGGTAATACAGTAAATTTGTTTAACTCATTAAGAAATGACTAAATTATCTTTGAGTGACTGTATGGTTTTGCATTTCCATTACTTGTACCTCCTCACCAACATTTGGTGTCAGCAGTACTGTCTAGTGGGTCTGTAGATGTTGGGAGCTGCTGAGCTAGTGATGGTCCACACGTGCGGAGTGAAATGCACACATGCCTGAACTGGGCTGTCCCGAAGGCATGGAGGGCTTGAGAAACACCCTGAGGGCCTGGAGGCTGGAGGGGAACAGGTGTTCCAGCCTGGAGACATGGGGTGGAAGAAGCCAGCTAGTTAGCAGAGGGGCCTGGTATCACAAGGGTCTAAATAAACGCTGTGCGGTAGTTGAGCAGTCTTCCCGTCTGGAGAAAGGGCCCTACCTGACCCCAGCTTTCTGTCTCTATGTCTTGGGTCACTACAGTTTTCTCAATTTGTTTTCTTCTATTTCTATATGTTTAGCTCTTATATTGAGTGTACTCCATTTTGAGTTAGTTTGTATGCTATGATACAAAATTCGATTTTTTGCCTGTTTATATCCAGACTTTCCAGTACCAGCTACAAGTATGTTAAGGTACATCACATAGATGTGTCATTAGATCAGTGATGCTTTGTCTGTTTCCTTTTCAGTCGTCCTTCCCTCTGTTTCAGTTTGAGTAATATTGCAATGCTGCTTCACTGATTTTTCTTTTGCAATATAATGAGCTAATCCCAGTGGTTTTTGAAAAATTTCTTCCCAGTGTGTTTTTTATCAAAGATACTTTGTTTTTCATCTCCAGAAGTACAATAAAAAATCAAACAAGGAACAGCATATTCTGGAACATTTTGTGATTTCCACTTTGATGTTTATTGTCATTTGTGAATACCAAAAATATTATTAAACAACAAAATTTTCTTTTTCAGCTGCTGTAGACTGCTCAATACCAGTAAGCATGAGTGCCAGCATCAAATGTAAGTTATTTTTTGACATTTACCTTTTTAAAAAGATTATGGTAAAATTCACATCACACAAAGTTTAGCATCCTCACCATTTTTAAGTGTTTATTCCAGTGACATTAAGTACATTTATATTTTGGTAAAACTGCCACCAGCACCTGTGTCCAGAACATCTTCATCTTGTACCAGTTAAACAGTAAGTGCCCCAACCAGGCCCTGGAACCCACCATTCTGTTTTGTATCTTTATGAATTTGGCTCCTGTCCACAGTCTGCTTTCTAACTCCATTAATTTCATTATTCTGAGTTTCTCAAGTAGTGTCATTCAGTATTCTTTTGCACCTGGCTTATTTCACTTAGCATAATATTGTCAAGGTTTATTCATGTCATAATATGTCTAAATCTCCTTGCTTTAAAGCTGGATAAAATTTCACTTTGTGCATGTGCCACATTTTGTTCTTGCATTCATCAGTTGATAGATACTTGAGTTGCTTCCACCTTTGGCTGTTGTGGATAATGCTGCTATAGGTACAAGTGTAGAATATCTCTTTGAGACCCTGTGTGATGGTTGGGATCCAAAGCATCTCCCCAGAAAGGCTCGCTGTGTTGGAGGCTTGGCTGCTGGATGGACTTTGGGGAAATGATTAGACAGCGAGGGCTCTAGCTTTATCCACAGATTGAGCTACTGCTGACAACAAAATTTGGTGGCAATATTAGGAGGTGATGGAAACAGGAGGTAGGGCCTTGATGAAAGGAGTGGGTCCTAGGATTGTGGCCTGGAGGACCGTATCTGGTCCCTGGCCTATTTCTTTAGGGCTCTTTGCCTGTCCCTCTGCTTCCTGGCCACCGTGAGGTGAGCAGCTTTCTTCCGCCTCACCCTTCCACTGTGATGTTTCTGCCTCAACACAGGCCTAAGAGCGGTGGAGCCAGCAGGCCACAGACTGAAATCTCTGAATCCATGAACAGGAGTTAAGTCCTGCTTGAAGTTCATTTATTTGAGCTGTTTTATCACAGTGATGGAAAGCTGACTTAGCACACCTTGCTTTCAAGTATTTTGAGTATGTGCCTAGAAGTAGAATTATTGGATCACATGCTGATTTTATTTGTACTTTTTTGAGAAACTGTTTTCTGTACATTTTACATTCTACCAATCACACATAACTGTTCTAATTTCTCCATGTCCTTCCCAACACTGCATTTTTTTTTTCTTGCTAGGAGCCATTGTAGAGGGTGTTATTATCTTTTAAGAAATCTATAAGTAACAGGAAACTTTTGTATTTCTAAATTTAGGAACTTGGAACTGAACCTATAACTTGCCACTAAATTGCTGTGTGACTTTGGATAAACTATTTAATATCTTTGGACTTTGTTTCTTCTATATGTAAAAATCACTAACGGATCTAATGAGGATAAGCTGTGAGAGGAGAAACAGGAATGAATGAGTCCAGGATGACTGTCAGTACTTAAGACCTGGGAGAGTTACAACTTATGAATAAGGAGTGCAATAGGAAAAGATTGAGAGAAGTGAATTGGGAGCTCAATCTTGATCATTTTAAGGTTGAAATCAATACGTGTTAGAAATCCAATTAATGATCTCCCAGAGTTAGAGTACGAGTCTGGAGTCCAGGAGGAAATTCCAGGACAGAGTGAAAATTTGGGAACTGACAGTATAAAGGTGATATTTAAAGAATTGCTTCCATTTTTGGTTTTAAATTTAGACCTAGTATGTATATATGATACTTTTTGCTTTCAGTCAGTTGAGCCATTAATTGCTTTCCTTTTTTGCTAGAAAAAAAAGTTCAAAAGAACAAAACTCCTATGATAGCTAGAACTAGAAAAATTATAAAGATTATTATTTTCAAACTAAAGTATAACTAATTATCATTATCACTCCTTATACCATAGAGCTGATGTTCATTACCGTCAATTTGACTAACTTAGAAGCAGGTTTTATAGCATGTGAAAAAGAAAATAAATCTGTGAATTTCACTGTCTCTGGTTTTTGTTACTGTTTATTTGGTTGGTTTTGCTTTATTTGTAGAACTGGAGATTGAACTAGGACCTTGTGCATGTTAGCCAGCCCAGTACCACTGATTGTACCACAGTCCAGTCCAGTCCCTTTTTCCATTTTATTTTGGGACAAAGTCTCACTAAGTTGCCCAGAAATGGCCTTAAACTTTTGATCCTCCTGCCTCAGCCTCCCCAATAGCCACACCCAGTTCCCATTTCTGTTTTCCCTATACTTTTCTGTCAGGGTGGGCTGACAAGTTCATCATTTCAATCTTCATAGTATCAAAACTAGTAAAATATTAAAAAAAACTAGTATGTAATTGTTTAGTTCTGTATTGTAATATGTTAGATAGGCTTTACTGTATTTTTGATGATTGGAGTGTGTCCTTTTAATCTATTTATTTTCCTTTTAGAATTTAATTAAACATTTACTCATTTTTTTTAACTGACATCAAATTGTATGCATTTATAGGATACCAATAGAGGCTTTACTTTTTATAGCAGTTTTATTAAAAAATAATTACATTATTGAGAGTGCAACTTCTGGGTCATATGGTAATACAGTAGTCCTCTTACTTGCTATGTTCTATTTTTACTGCTGTTATTAGCATCTTACACTTCCTAGTTTATAAATTAAATTTCATTATAGGTATATAAAGATCATAAAAGGTAGAGACTATGTGAAGCTCAGAACTATCCATACATCAGTCATTCACTGGGGGTCTTGGAATGAATTCTCTGAGATGAGAGGACCGCTACAGTATGTGTAAGGGGTTTTGGGGGTTTTTTGTTTGTTTGTTTGTTTGTTTGTTTGTTTTTTTGAGACAGGGTCTCACTATGCTGTTCAGGCTGGCCTTGAGCTCACTTTGTAGCCGAGGCTGGTCTCGAACTTGCAATGATCCTCCAGCCTCCCAAGTGGTGAGATTACAGGCATGCATCACAATGTCTGGCTGTGCTTAACCTCTTAAGAAACCTTCATACTATTTTCCTGAGATTTTTTTGGTTTTGTTTTGGTTATTTGTTTGCTCTGAGACAAAGTCTCACTCACTATGCTGCCTAGGCTGACCTTGAATTCCTGTGCTCAAGTGATCTCCTGCCTGTGCCTCTCAAGTAGCTAGAACTAGAGGCATGTGACATCACACCTGACTGTAATCGCATTTTTAGTTATATAACAATATTTTAATAATATATAACACTGTTGATAGTATATTTCATTTGGGGGAGAAGTTTGTAGACTAATTACACTGTAGTCAGTGGTTATACAGTCATGAACAATGTGGTTAAGCATTTCAAACCTTTATGTATCTATAAATACCTGCTTGGAAATACTTTCTTATGCCCTTGGCCTTGCTCAGTATGTCCCATCATGTTTGTGCTTTTTAGTCAACTCATTTAGAATTTCTATAAACTATCTCTTTATACCGAAAATATAGAGGCTGGCACAAGCACCTGCCTGGCAAGAGCAAGGTCGTGAGTTCAATCCCTGGTACCAAAAAGACAAACAAACAAAAATACAGAAAATATATAGAGAGAGATTTTATTTGCATATCATGGTGTAAAGATTTTTAGTAAAAAAAGTTATCTATTGCATTAGTTTAATAAAACCCAAAAAATTACTACTTCTGTTTTGTTCCATATTTTTAAAAGTGTGTTTTCCCATTTAGATGCAGACCAACAACGGAGAGAAAAACTCAAAAAGGAATTAGCACGATGTGAAAAAGAGTTTAAATTAAGTAAAACTTCAATTCAGGCCAATTCTAAAAATAGTTTGAAGTCAATTATTAACACTCTTCAAAAGGTAAGATTGTAGTTTTACTGTCTTAAAAGCAAGTGTTTCTACTTTATTTCTGGTGCAGCCTTACTTTTTACTAAGCTTTTGCTGTAGGTTAGGGTGTGCAAATGTTTACTACTATCAAAAGCCAGATGATTAAAATTTTAGGCCTCTCAGGCCACACGGTCGGTCTCTTGTCATCGATGATACATAGATGAACTGGCTTAGCTGTGTTCCACTAAAACTTTATTAAGTGAAAAAGACAGGGAGCCAGGTTTGGGCTGGGTGTTATATTTTGCTGACCTTGGCTTTTGGTTTCTGTGCTACCCTTTTACATCTGATTAAGGAAATTTTCTTCTGCTTCTAGTTTGCTAAAAGTTAGTTTCTTTTCTTTCTTTCTTTTTTTTGGATATTTTTCAATTATTAATAAATTAAACATTCATATGGATAAATATATAACCTGCTTTTTTTAAAATTTAGTACCATTTTATTTATTGGTACAATTTAGGTATACATAATGACCACATTCATTATAGGGAATTTGTATCTGTAATGATATATCATGTTTCCTTTTCTTCCCCCATTCCCATGATTGAATAGGTTTTGTTTTGTTTTGTTTTGTTTTGTACTGGGGATCAAACTCACAACCTCACACTTGCCAGGCAGGTGCTGGTGCTGCTGAGCTATTTCCCTGGCCCCATGAGTGAATAATTTTACCCAGTAACTTTTTTGCGTCACTCAGAATGGTAATATAACTTCTCTTTCAGTCTGCTAATGTACTACATTACGACATTTCCTGATGTTAAATCTGCTCCCATCCCTGGTAAACAGAACTTGCCTGTAATAATGCCTATAACGAACTCACATAGTCTAGTCACACAGGTACAACCAGCTCATGACCAGTGTTTTTTCAACTGTATTTTCACCCACTACCTCCATCTCAGATAGACATTGTAAGGTTTTATCTAGAAACGTTTCAGTACATACAAGCTGTGATCAGAATTTACAATGAGTGACTAAATGTTTTTAAAATGCATTGCAACAAAAGACACCTTGCCATTAATCCTAGTCAGAATACTTCAAACATATCTATCCCATGGTTCTTGCTACTTTCTGCACTTTATCTTATCCAAAAGGCCAAGAAGCAATTCTCGACACTTTCTAAAATAGCTCTTGATGTCCTCTTTTGTGATTGGCTGGAAAGTATGATCAAAAATAATAGCACTCAGGAGGCTGAGGCAGGAGGATTGCTGCAAGCTGGAGGCCAGCCTTGGCTACAAAACGAGGTCATGGCCAGCCTGAACTATGTAATGAAACTGTCTCAAAAAGACAAAGATTAAAAAGAAAAAGAAAAAAATACTGCTGCTGGGTGCTATCCAGTACAAAGGCAGGCTCATGAAAACCTTATGGTGTGCCCTCATCCACCTTAGTCACTGGATCTGGCACCGTATAGCTTCTGGCTCCTCCCTAAAGTCATTATGTTTTAAACTTATTCGGAATATCAAGGCAGCCACAGCAGCACAGCCAGACACTCATGAGAGAAGGCCTCCAGAACTGCATCAGAAAGTGGCAAGAATAATGGTAATGCAGGTTTAGGCTGTGGGCTTGTGTGGGGCAACGTGTGACCTCAGATTCTCAGAGGCCACTGGTCCCTTCATACTCAGTGCCAGTGTTCAAGAACAAGTTTCTTTGCAAGCCATCTTGCTGGAGAATACATGGAGAGTGTCCCAGACTCTCCAGCATGGGATCAGTCCCTGAGCCTTTTTTTTTTTCTGTCTCTAGCACCATGATGTCATAAAAACTATTGCCTGTTTGACTAAGGCCAGTTTGCCTGTGGTGCCCATCAAATCCCATGTGCTGTAGCTTTTACTCCAGCTCTTTCCATTGCAAATGAAGAAGTGCTGTATATTCCTAAGCAAGGGGAAGACCAAGTATTTTTGCCATAGTAACGAATCTGGAGTTTTGCTCTTTGAGAAATGTGGGAGAGCTGTGGACCAGACATTAATTGGGAATTTATATCATACCATTGACAGAGACCACACTGGCCACAGCAAAGCACAAGTTAATTATGAAAAGGTTACAGTAATGTGGGAAAGAAAGATTAAGACCTGATCTAAGGCAGTACAGAAAACACAAGGAATACTTTTAAAAGATACTTTAGGATCCCTAAAACGTGATGACTGATTCGGTGACGTGAAGGTCCAGAGGCAGAGGGTAGAGAGTCCCGCCTCTCCGTTCTGGGCATCTGGGGAGGAGGGCAGTATGTCACTCACTGAAATAATGGTGACAGGGCCAAGGGCAGGTTTCTTCCGGGGCAGAGGTGTACGTACCTACCGTCTGAGTTTGCTTGTGTGGACGTGTTTGATGAGGCACTTTTGGAACATGTGGCGTATTCAGTAAGTAGCTGGATAGAAGCGGCTATGACAGGAAGGGGATCAGGGCTGAGAATAGACTCGGGAGTCTTCAGGGAGTGCAGTCAGTATGACTGAGAAAACCCCCCACCCCCGGCCAGGCTGTTATATAGATGAAAGGACCAAGAATAGAGCCGTTGCTTTTAGGATAAATCTGCTTTGTGCTCGAACTATAATTTACCATCTGGGAATCTGTTCATCACTGTTTGACTCACAAATATATTTTCATTTTTTAAGGATTTTTTTTAACCCAAAGTTTAAAATGCTTCTGTTTTTCCACATTTTTGAATATAAATTAACAGTCATTTAAGGTGTGAGGTTGAAATTTTTTAAACTGTGTATTTTAGTGTATCTTTATGCATTTTATGTATCTATTTATAATGTAAAAATGTATTACTTATATATTTTAATATATATGTAAATATAAGATCTTTTCTATTCACTTTTCCTTCAGTGCCTGTAACGTTTTTGCCTCTGTAAAATAGTCCCTTTATGCTTTTATGTATACTTCTGTTGACTTCATTTAGAACTCAGTAACTTTCAATTTATACACACTTTTGACAAGCCTTAATGATGTGTTTTAGAAACATCCAGACTGTCTTAAAACTATTATTCTGGGAAAGATATTTTGATAATTAGATGGGCGTTTGATTAACAAACACTTACCAGTTGTCTACACTCACTGAAAAGGTTGCTGCAGTTAAAATGGAGAGGCTGGCTTTGACCCTGAGCGTCTTAGCTGTTACACCGGAGAACATATGCCAGAAACTCTTCCTGTTTCCCGCCTGTGCCCTCGTGCTGTGTTTCTTCCCTTACACAGACCTGCACGCTGTCACCTTGGGGACCATCCTAAGCCTTTGCAGCTGTGCCTGCCGTTTTCAGCCCTCGGCCAGTGCTCCTGTTGTGCCCACACTGGTGTGACGCTGTGTGTTATAGGACTGTTGAATACATGGGTGTGTTCTGTATTTCTGAATACATCTAAGAGGCTTTTTTAAAAGTATGAAAGTCAACATTAAGAGCTGTCCATTTCCTCCTTAATCAAATATAATTTGAAACTGTTTGCAAAACAGGTTTTCAAATAATCTGTACCTCCCCTAATGAGTTACTCTTCAACTGTTTTAAATTCTGACAGTTGGAAAATTTTTGTATACCATTTCTTCTGATACTGTCCCTGGAAAAGATGGACTCGGTGGTCAGTTCTGTAGAGTTATATAACAGAATAGATGTTCTTGACATGAAAACATATGAATGCATGAATATGTAACGATTACTATTTTACATCAATTCTGAGCCACAGAAAGTTTACAGCAGGTCACACAGGTCACATCAGGCTGTAAGGATGGCGTCACAGTGAGTGATCAGTTTGCCTTCACACTTCTTATTCCATGAATAAGTAATTGATTAACTCTCCTCTTATTTCAGAACTTTGCAATAATCTACTGTTCAAGTTGTAGCGAATTTACCAGTGCATTACATCTATTTTGTACGAGCATCCAAGCTTTCTGATAGTCCTAACTAAAGGGGACACTTACATAAATTCAGAAAGCAAATCTGTATAGTTTTTTTCATAGTGTTTTACTGGTTTACAAGGAAAGAAAAAGGGTACAAAAGAGGAATTATGGAGTAAAATAATACAGAAAAACTACATGATTTCAATCAGTTAGGAATCAGTTTTCCCAGCCTATTTCAGATAGACAAATGTATCTTTTTTGTTTTAATTGCAGTGTCAGGAATTGAACCCTATACATGGTAAGCAAGTGGTTTACCACTGAGCTAATTCCAGCCCTGTATTTCATTTTAGTAAAAGCACCACTACTGATAAAAAATTTCTTTACAGACATTCTAATGCCTTATGCATTTCTGTTTACTCTGATCTTAGTTAATACTGTTCCTATAAGTTTAATTAAGTAGTTCCTGTGATTTTTTTTTTCCTTTTTTTGTTTTTTGAGACACGGTCTTAATGTGTGACTCAGGCCAACCCTGAACTCACTGTGTAGCCCAGGCTGGCCTCAAACTTGTGGCAGTCCGCTTACCTCAGCTTCCCAAGTTCTGGGGTTACAGGCTAATTCCTGTGATTATTAATAGCCTCATTGGATTTTTTTTTTTTTTTTTTTTTAGATTGTACTTAGAAGTTTCTTTCCAGGGAACCAAACTCTTTGGGTACATAAACTGTAATGTGAACCTAGTTTGGGAATACTTTTTAAAACTAATACAATGAAATCATTTACCAAATAGCACAATAGTGACTCACTATTTAATGTCAGCAGCTAACTTGCTTTCAGTAATTTTGCCTTGTATTTGGGATAAAATAGAAAACTTAGAAAGTAAATAGGTGATAACCTATTTTAGAAGAAAGCCATAATACCTTCATAATTTCTTTGTATAGATAAATCATTACTTAGGTTAACCAATTTGTTCATTACCAGGAAAGGAATTAAAATCAGTTTGTTTCCTTTCACTGTAAAAACCTAAAATTGTATAATTTTAATGAGTTTTTAAAATAATATAATGGTTTAAAAGGTAGATTTGGCCTCTGTTTAAATCTGTGGCACCCTGAAATTCAGTTTCTTCATCTGAAGAAACCCTGATAAGGGCAGGGGCTGGGTGTACGGTTCAGTGGTAGAGCATTTGCCTCATAGGTGTGAGGTCCTCCCAGCACTGCTGAAAAAGAAAAAACAAGGTAATGATTAAAGAACCTCTGAGAAGTTGGCATGACAATTAAATGAGTTATACATGAAAATTAATTTGGGCATCCTGAATTCTATGAATTTTTAATCTGGTTGGTAACTTCCAAATCAAATGTTCTTAGCCTGCAGGGAAACCGCAGAACCAGGACATGCTGATAGAAGAAGTGAATGGATTTCCATCCTTTGCACAGGCACTCCTGCCTTCTTCAGAGACACAGCTAAGTCTACGGAAATCTGACAGAATCCCCGTGAACGGTACTGCACGGAACGGCAGTTCCTCTCCTTCCAGCATGGACGGTCTAACCTCTGACCCCCGTAACCTGGGCCCTGGAGCCACGCGTGGCAGGAGGCCCCGGAGTGCATTCCCAAATTCCCACCGCTTTCAGCTAGTCATCTCAAAAGCACCCAGTGGGGATCTCTTGGAAAAACATGCTGACTTCTTTTCTAACAAACAATTGCCTTTCACTCCACGCACTTTAAAAACAGAAGCAAAATCTTTCCTGTCACAGTATCGATATTATACCCCTGCCAAAAGAAGAAAGGATGTTACAGATCCACAGATAGAAGCTGAAACCCAGACTGAATTAAGCAGGTATGGCACGTTAACAATCAGTATAACTCTGGGGAATTAAATGAAACTTCGCTAAGCAATATTCCTTGCTTTCTGTTGTATGTCTTATACAGTCAGGCTTTTTGATTAGAGTGAGATTAATATGTAATCTTTTAAATGTATCATCAAAACTATCAGAGCAATTGTTGAAACAACAAATAGCTATTAAATTTGTCAAAGTCTTTATAAAGACGAATGTTGAGTATTTTAATTTATTGTTTCAAACATATCTTTTGAACTTTTGTATGCCTTTAAATATTATACTTTCATAGAATTGTTAAAATGTTATTAATTAACATTTGTATAAATACGCACATTGATTTGTTTTAAAAGTGGCGAAGTGATGGAGTAAGAGGAAAAAACTCCCAATGCTTTATGCAACTGCCCCTCTGCTCCCTAACCTGTACGTACTTAGTCATGTAGCAACAGCTGCCTGGTAATAATTGAAACAGCTGGGATAATGTCTGGAAATTAAGTATAATTTGCTTCAATAGTTTTTTCACATGTACTTATGCCTGGTACATGATAAATACTCATTAAAAGTTTGCCCAATGATTAGAGAAACAAACAAATCTTTTAATGTTACATAAACAACTTACCTGGTACTAGATTTTAATTATTTTAGAAAGTAAAAATCTATAAGCCTAACATCTTTTTATGCGAGTATAGAGAACAAGTACTATAATTTCAAATGAGTTTATATATTTAATCAAAAGTTAAGGAATTGCATCTATGATAAAACTTGTCAAATGGGAAATACGGGAAGTAAGTACAGTATTTCATTTTATGATTGTATCTATGAATGTTACAAAGATAATAGTACCCTTTCACCTCTCCCAGTGTATATTTCACTGAAATTAATTACTATTTTAAAAAAGGAAGAGGTATATGTAATCCAGCCCCTATTTATTTCCAGGTTATATAATTAGAAACTGTGCATTTTATAAAAATAGATAAATGGATCTCATTTTCTTATGTTTAAGGGTTTTTTTTTTTTTAGACCAGAAAGCTTGTCATCACAGTGTTTATGTTTTGAAGGAGTAACAGTCATTTCTTTAAATATTACAGTTTTCATTCTGATTTGGGAACATCTGAAATTAAGAAGTTGACAGATTCAGAGGTGAACACAGAGCAGGTAATCAACATGAGATCTCTTTGTGCTGCCACATTTGAACTGCAGATGCTTTACCGTACATGGCTGTGGATAGCAGTTTGGACTGTGAAGAGTAATCTCTGAGTGACACTTGTGTAGCATATAGCCAGTATACAGAAGGTTTACCTGCTTAGAAATGGTCATAGCTCTCTGCGAATGACAAAATGGATCCTACCAAATCTGGAAGAAGATTTGTTGTGAGCATCTAGGTGCTTGGCTGAATAGACAGATAAATGAATCAATAAAATACATTAAGTACTATTTTCAAAAGTCAGACATGAGCTAGACATGGTGATTTGTGCCCTTAGTGCCAGCTGTTCTGTAGCTGGAGACAGGAAGACTGCTTGAGACCACATATTAAGAGTCTGGGGAAAAAAAACAAAAAAAGAAGAATGGCCAAGGCAATACAGTGAGAACTCACCTCAAAATACTTTAGAAGTAAATAAATAAGATAAAGTATATGGCAGGATGTGCATGATACTATACCTAAAAAATGCACTTGGATTACTAAAAGTGATTTATATAAAAATGATATAGAATTATATAGAAGTCATTTGATTTTTTTTTCAGTACTAAGAATTGAACTGAATTGAACCCAAGCCATTCACACTGGGCTACATCCCCAGCTCTTTTGGTTATATTTTTATTTTGAGACAGGGTCTTGCTAATTTGCCCAGGCTGCGCTCAAACTCACAATTCTCCTGCTTCAGCCTGCCAGAGTGCTGGGATTCCAGGCAGGCATCACTGATGGATCCCATTCTCTAGGTTTGCCTTTACTAAAAACTATAAAGCTAATTGTTACAAAATTCATATTTTGAATGCTTGGCAATCATTTTTTTAAAATATATCTTTAAGTCTGATATTGACACAAACTGATTTATTTTTATTTTAGGGGTATCAATCTTGTAATGTGTCCTAACTTAAATTTATTGTTTATAAAAATGGCTTGTCTATTAAAATGTCAAGTACAGATTCAGAGTATGTGAGTAAAATAGAATCACACTTCTTTATTTCTAAAATGAGCAGAAGGTGATAGGTTTCCATCTCAGCCGTTAACAGCTGATGGACCTAGGGCCCTCCCGCTTGAGCTCAAGGACAAAGCCGGTATCCTCTGAGAGCTGGCTGTGCTCAGCTAGCAGAGCTGTAATTAATCCCTGGTCTCTGGGAGGAGTAAAATAACGCAGGTGAAGTTCCTAGCCTGGTCAGGGCTTGAGACATGGTAGCTGTTACTAACTTGAGTTTTATGAAAAGGTAAGTTTTGAGATAACTAAATAAACCAAAGCTGAAGCATCTTTATAACATGGTACTCCAAAAGTTCACCAACAACCCTGCAAGAACATGGCAGTCCCCTGCTCCATCAGGCAGTGGACTTGCGGGCACTGACTGTATGAGGTCTGCATTTTAACCACACGTCTAAAGCTGAACGGTGCTTTATGGTGCTTTACATAAATTACACTTGTGCAGATTAAGTTTAATAATGAGGCTAAATGCCTGGCCCAGTAGGAAGGATTCTACAAAATAAGCTGCCATGATTTTTTTTTTAACATTGCTATTTACACTGCCAGTGCTACCAGTGCTTTTACATATTTGACATAGTGACATTTGAAACAGGTGGGATAGCTGAATTTCTGAATAATAGGTTTTTCTCTCACGCTTACTCAAAAGTTGTAAGTTTTCTTCATTTTTTTCTTTATATGTTTATTCACAATGATGTCGTAATGTCATTTAAAATGTTGCTCGTTAAAATATAAGAAGTTGTTTTGTTTTAGTTTAAATAAATTTAAGGGCAAAAAGTGCAAGTCAGAGGGAAAAATTATTTCACAACACTTTTTATAATAATATACCTTTTACCTTTTGGATTCCCTTATTCATTTTTTGAAAATTGCTATGCTTTGTTTTCATATTGTATTTTTGAAGCAATAAAGGTTTATTCTTTTGTTACATCCCCAGGCATCTAACTGTATGACATATAGGACCAAAGAAAAAATAGCCCCTTTGTCTTTACAAGGACACAACTTGACACGGGATAAAATTAAAGACGGCACTCCGCGACATTCCTCACAAAGGTAAACGGTGTACAGGAGAAATCATTTCAGCTGTCTTTATCTAACTGCTTTCCTGTTTAAACAGGTATTTAGTGTTTACTATATAAATACTATTTTAATTATATGCTCTAATCTATTTTACTCTTATACAGTTCTTCAGTAGTAGTGTTAGTTTTACTAAGGAAATTTTATAAAGTTAGGTGCTCAGTAAAGGTTTCAGTAAATTGCTTGCCAATTCATTAATAAAGGGAAAAGGAACCAGGCTTGCATTATTTTTCATCACTACTCATATAAAAAATGGCCTTTTCCCATGACAGGTCCCCTGGCAGTGGTGCTAACCAGTGTACATGGCACCAATAGAGTTGGCAAACCTTACCATTTGAGAAGCCATAATTTGTGATTTTGAGTGTTTTCCATGTTCCAGTGCTTAATCTGTCCATGCTATGTGGAGGACTCTTAAAGTCTCACCAGCTCTGGTGTTACACACCTGTCATCCAGCTACTCAGAGACTAAGGCAGGAGGATTACAAGTTGGAGACCAGCCTGGGCAATTTAGCAAGACCCTCTCACAAAATATTTAAAGAGAGAGAGAGAGAGAGAGCAAGAGACAGAGACAGAGAGAGTAAAAGGGCTGGGGCTATAGCTCAGCACAAGAGCACTTGCCCAGCACGTGAGACCCTGGGCTCAATCCGCAGTCATAAACAACAAAAACGGTTCGTCACGCTTGGCAGTTACGGGATACAACACCTAAACAAAAATGATTGGTTGGCAGGTGGTCAAGAAGCTAAAAGATGTCATTGATAGCTTCAGCTGTCAAATTTCCAGTGTTCAAAGTTGGATATGAGATGAAGGAAGTAGAAGAAAAGAGCAGACAAAAGGCACAGAGGAAGTGTTAAACAGCAGACAGGAATATTTCCTCAGGGCCAGCCTTGTCCTCTCCCTGCAGGGGAGATGTCACCTGCTAAGGCCAGACTTTGTTTCCCTCTTTGGGATTCATGGTGCCACAGCACACAGCATTTGTGCTATTCTTAGGCCATTCTGTATTAAAGAATGGCCCAAAGAAAGGAACATTTATCTTTTCTAGTAGTTTCTATGTAAAAGAAATAAACTATTATAATTGTGTATACCTGAATAAAATATCTTGGAATAACTAATGGTAACTTAACTGGATAATGAAAAATTTATAATAATGACTAGCGTAACAAAAATTTCCATAGGAAAATATGTAGTTAATATTATTTATATGTTAACCTTAGTCAAATTGTCATTGTTTAATCCTAGGCAAGTGCTATAGTATCCTTGTTTAAAGGGTTGTGAATTTGTAATTAGAAAAATAGTTTAAAACTATCATTGCTGCCTACTAACATCAATCTTGGCAAGTTTCTTGGCCCCTCTAAGCCTTGGAGAACTCATTAGCAAACCGGAAAAATAATACCCAACGTACATACCCAACTGGATAGTTTAGAAGATTAAATTAGATTATGGATATGAAAATGCTGTAAAAATTCTAAAACATACGACTACTACTATAAAATATTATTGGATACTTATTGTTTTGCTAAAATATTTTAATTTTCTTCTTATAGAACAATATGTCAGTATTCTGCACAGCGTCCTTGGGAGAATAAAATCTATTCCAAGTAAGATCTTTTTGACCTCTTTGTTTTGTTCTAGTGGGAATCAAGAGTTAAGAATCACAGAAACCATTATAAAATCAGTCAAGATCAAACACTATTCTCTCTTATAACCAACTTTGGAGTGTTAATTATGTAATACATGCTGCATTGCAGAAAATGACTAGAATTTTCTGGAATAATTGTCAATCTTGTTTATTTTCAGTAGAAATTGGTCCCTAGGTTAATAACTATTTTTAATATTTAGTACCTATAATTCTGATTCATTTTTTTGTACCAGGAATTGAACTCAGGACCTTGTGCTTGTCAGGCAGGTGCTATACCACTGAACTATATCCCCAGCCCTCATTCATTTTATAAATTAAAATAAGAATTTTAGAGAGACAGATTTTTTTTTTTAATCAGTACGGGGGATCGAACTCACGACTGCGCACTTGCAAGGCAGGCACTTATGCCACTGAGCTAAATCCTCAGCCCCAGAGATACAGATTTTTAGTAGCTTAGGAGCTCAAGATATTCTTTCTGGTGGTTTCTGAACCTCCTCACTTCTTTGGCCATACTACAATTCCAAGTTTTAATGTTGTTTTTATTATTTTTTCAAGAAAATAAATATTTTCTAGAGTTTCATGTTTTCCTAAACTTGGCTATTTTTAAACAAGATCTTGTGACTCATTCAAAAATGACTTTTTATATAACATTTTAATCAGTTATCTGATTTACATTTTGGTCTTCATTTTCCATTTGCTTATTCAGTAATTGAGTACTTACAATTTATATTTTGCATTAATTCACTAGTTTCAGGTAATTATCAAATTTACAGTAGTGTCTTTCTTTTCTTTTTTTTCTTTGATAGTGGAGATTGAACTCATGACTTCATGCTTGCCAGGCAGGTGCTTATGCCACTGAGCTAAATCCCTGGGCCTCCTACTTTTCTTGTAATGGCTACTACAATAATTATCTCATAGGATAGCATAATAAAGAAATGTATCCAAGTAATTAAAAATTACCACTATATTTCTGTTCACAAATTATCATATCAGAAGGATTTTTTTTCTTCAGACATTTTTTGGAAAGAAGAAAATTATTCTGCTTAATAAGTATCCGAACCTTAATACAAGATACTATCCTCAGAGCAGAAAAGGGCTACACAGTTGTTTTGTTTTGTTTTGCTTTGCTTTGCTTTGCTTTGCTTTGCTTTGCTTTGCTTTGTTTTGAAACAAGGTCTCACTCTGTAGATCAGGGTAGCCTTGAACTCACTACATAGCCTAGGTTGACTTTGAACTTGGAAGGATCCTCCTGCCCCAGCCCCCTGAGTGCTGGCATGCACCACTGTGCCCAGCAGAACTTCACAATGAAAGCTTCCCTGGCGTCTTCCCATTTGCCTCCTGAAAGTCAGAGGGTGGGGAGCAGGGCTAAGTAGCGGCAGTTGTGGCCTCTGGTGCTGAACGTGGTCAGAAGTAGAAGGAAATGCAAAGTACTGGTTGGGAACACCAGTTCAAGGACTCTTCCTGCTTGATCTCTCGCCCTTGGTTGCTTCCTTTGTGTTTTATTTGTCCTTCACATTTATTCCTATGGATACTGCAGACAGCTATGAAATATTATTCTAGTCGGTATTATTTCTAGTGTTTATCCTTGCCTAGTTCAAGAAGGCAGCCACGTTTGTTTTATAATGCTCCCCTTAATAACTTACAGAAGCATCTTAAGTATTTGGTAGAAATAGACGTTTCTGACTTGCGTTTCCCATAGTCTTCAGAATAAGTAAGCAATAATGTTACACTCCGTGTCACCATCCCTTTGCAGTGAAGAAGAGCTGTTGTATTTGAGCTTCATTGAAGATGTAACAAATGAAATTTTGAAACTTGGTTTATTTTCCAGCAGGTCAGTGTTTTTTTAATTCTATTACTGGAGTTGTGTACATTATTTTTCATATGATGTTAGAGTTATAAAGTTACTTCTATGTATTACGAAATGAAAGTTATGTTGCTTTTTTAAGATCATATTCTTACAATTGACAGCAAATTGTAAAGCATTTTTAATTCACACTCTAGGGCAAGTTCACAGTTTGGGGAAGTTATAGAAAAGAATAAAATTTTGGCTCATCTAAGTATTATGTCTCATGGTTATAATAAATTAGTAAAATAAAATTTTTTGCTTCTTATTTGCAAGGCTTCATAACTCCATCTTGCTATGTAAAACTGTTGTGAGAACCAAAAGCAAGAATTTTTATTACAACTGACTGGGTGTGACGGCTAACAGTTCTAATCCTAGCACTTGGGAGGCTGAGGCAGGAGCATTGCCCCAAGTTCGAGGCCAGCCTGGCATACACAGGGAGGTCATAACCAGCCTGAACTATAGTGTGAGGCCCTGTCTCAAAAAAGAAAATTTTTTTTAATTACAAGTGTTACTATTAGATCTAATAAAATGAAGTTTAAAAGCTAGATTTGTGCACTGTAAGTAAAGTAGAAAATTTTCAAAACCAGATTAGGTGTTACATATCATAAGTAAACTATCTTGAATCCAGCATCAACATTTATGTGCCTAAAGTTCATTGGGCACTAAGCCCCACTTCATAGTATGTAACGCAGAACTCCATTACGTATTCTCCATACTTTCTCCAAGTGCGTCTTATTTCCAATAAGTTAGTTCTAGCTCCTGTTTCTAGAATTTTTTAAAATTAAAGCAAACATCTTTATTATAAGAATAAAAAAGTGTATAGTATTGAAAAGACCTAAATTTTAGGGAATAAAACTTTGATCTAAAAAGTTGGCCACAGCCAGGGATGTAGCTCAGCAGCACAACCTGCCTAGCAAACGCAAGTCATGAGTTCAGTTCCCACTGCAAAAAATAAATAAAAAGTTGGCCAAGCTCTTGCCAGTTTCCACTTGCTGTTTGCAGCCGCCATGAACTGTGGCCCCGCCATGCCACCCTGCCTTGGAGCCAACTGAGTAGGGACTGAAACCTCCAAAAACTATTTCAGGAAGTCCAAAGATGGCAGACCGGTAGGTAGCAGGAGGGAGACCCTTTCTGAGAGACAGCTCAAATGCCAGAATAAAACACCCTGGAGAGACCCAAACAGAGAGAGATGGACTCTCACAACCCATGAAGAAACTAAAGTGCAAAAAACCGCTCGAGTATGATATCCTGGGGCTACCATAAAAAGTTGGCCAAGAAAATGTTTGTTTAGTGGGTAGAGTTTCTTACTTGCCAGATGAGAAGGGTTTGGAGATCTGTTTCATAACACTGTATACATATTTAACACAGGTGATTGCACGTTTAAAAATGGCCAGCAGGTTGGCTGGTAGCTCAGTGGCACAGCCCTTGTCTGGTTTGCACAGGGCCTTGGGTTTCATTCCTAGCATCATGAAAAAAAATTTTTTAAGGAAAAAATGGACAAGCTGGTTTGTGGTGATGCACACCTGTAATCCCAGCACTTGGGAGGCTGAGGTAGGAAGATCGCTACAAGTTCAGGGTCAGCCTGAACTACAAAACTGGACTCTAAGGTAGTGAATTTTCTTATGTTTTTACCAGAAAAACACAAAAAGAGTCTATGCAAACTGTATTTATACTTAAAATTTTACCATTTCACTAAAGAGTATAAGACTTTATTACAGTGTTTTTTATAATAGCACCAAAAAACAAAACCAACCTAAATGTTGAATACTAAAATTACATTGGATAAATTATAGAGCATTTATGAGAGAGAGAGATATGTTCAGTAGAAGTGAGTTTGTTAATAAAAGTGTTTTTTGGTTTTTGGTTTTGGTTTTTCCTGCTACTAGGGGTCGAACTCATGACCTAGTACTTGCCAGGCAGGTGCTCATGCTGCTGAGCTAAATCCCTGGCCCAAAGATGTTTAGAATATACATGATTGAGTCAAAAAATAGGTACCCAAGCAATATGTGTTAACTTCAGTTTTGGGAAAGAAATACAGAATCATAGAAACATGTCTAAAAATGTTAGCCGTATCTACAGGTTTGGGAGCTTTTAAATTTTGTTAAATAATTTAAAATTACTATAAGATCGGCTCAGTTGTCTTTCAGGAAACTTACTGATATGTGAATGTGATAGACAAGTGCGATGTAATGTGAAGAATGCATCCTCTAGAATCAGGCCCCTCTAGTTTAAATTTTCTTAATGGTTGTGGCCTTTGGGCAGATGAAATCATTAGAGATGTGGTATTGTCATCATTAAAGTGTTTTTCATAACACCTTTCTCTCCTGACACTGGGCAGGAAGTAGAGATAAATTATTTTTATGTGTCTAGCACTTAGTGATGCCCAGTAAGTACTAATTGTTATGTTACTGTGCAGACTTACTATTTGTGGTATTTTTTTCCAAGTGTAATTCAAGAAGCATTGTAAAATACTACCACAGGAGGATTTTCTCTTGTGTTTAGTTCTGAGTGTGAATGCATGCAACAGAATGAAACAGGAAGGCAGAGAGGAGTTTTTGGTGTTTGCCTGTATGTGTGCATGAGCATGAGGTAGGGCCAGCTTTGGGGTATGAAGAGAATTTTTAGTCCTCATTAAGCCATCACATTGCAGTGCCACATGCATGCCCGTGTTTATAGCAGCACGATTCCTAGAAGCTAAGACTCGGAAGCAGCCTATATGTCCATCAGCAGATGAATGGACAAAAATATTACACACAAGAGAGTCCTACTCTGCCATAAAGCAAGATAAACTCGAGTCATTGACAGGAAAATGGTTGCAACTTGAGCCCATAACATTAAGTGAAATGAATCAGACACACAAATATTGCATATTTTCTTTCATATGAGAAACCCAAAGTATAAATAAAGAGCAAAAGCAAAGATAACAGGAAATAGGGAGCTAGATCTTTCTCAAATGGAAGGGGAATCAAGAGATGGAGGAAGGGAAGAGAGGAAAGGAAAAGAGGAGGAAACAAAGAATTAAGACACATTACATACGTGCGCCAACTCCACGCAAGGCCTGTAATCACGTACTGCAGCATGTACTGATGGAAGCTGTTTCGTTCACAGACACAGGAGTAGCACAGACGCTGTCAGCAACATCAGCATCTGGAATGTAAATGAAAGCAAACTCCTGGTGGAAGCCAAACCACATGTATTTATACTTAAAATTTTACCTCTTTCACTCAACAGCGTGTGACTGCTTATTGTAGCACTTTTTATAATAGCACAAAAAAAAAATGAAGAGCTTAAACGAGAAAGGAAGGATTAGTCTTCAGCTTTAGAAGGAAAAAGACTAAAAAATATTTCCCAGTCTTTAGTAGTTTGAACATTGCGTAACAGTTAAATATTGAGTTGACTTTCTGGCTTTGAGACATTAACCATTTTATTTATCACTTGTAGGTTTTTAGAACAACTGTTTGAGCGACATGTAAAAGAAAATAAACATCGTTTGAAAGAGGTTTGTCTTTCTTAAAACTTCATTAGAAAAATTCTAAAGCAAAAATTTTTACATTTTTTCCATGACCTCAAAGAATGGATTAAAGCAAGCGTTTTTTTCCCCTTGCAATTTTTGTGGGGGTGGAAAGCAGGGCAAGTGGAAAGGAAAATATTCTCCTGCTGAGATCAGTAGCACTGAAGACCACATTGACTTAGCTTGATTAGCTTGACTAATGTAATTATTCTCATAATTATATAATTATTCTCTTAATCCTAGGAAAAAATGCGCCACCTGCTGCACGGCCTGAAAATAGATTTAGGCTGCGTATCGGAGGAAAACTCAGTAAAGCCAAAGGATTTCCAGATGTTGAACTCATTTGAGTTCGAAAAGGCCATGAATTCAGAACTGAATGGACCTAGAAATGGACAGGACATAGCAATTCAGCAGGAACATCAGCAGTACCAAAATGCTTTGAATATGTTGTTGTTTGCACCAAAGGATGAAAATGAGATGCCTTCCCACGGTGAATTTGTCATGCCTCTCTATAAACCAAAGTATTCACCTGGGGTTATAATTCAGCAGGTAAATGATGAAACAAACCTTGATCCTTCAACGTGGGATGAAAAAAATGCAGGTATTTCAGACAGCTTGAGAGACCACGAAACTTCTGTGAACACCATTGAAGGTGACAGTGACACTGAAAAGGCTGAGACGTCCAGTGAATTGAGTTGTCTTAGCACCCAGTCTGTTCAGTCTTATGGTGATAATAATCATGACAAGGAATTACCAAGGCTTAAAATCATGGAAATGAGCATTTAAGATGACCACCCTTTGGGTACTTGATCATGATTAATAAAGACCCCACCTGGCCAAGTAACTCAATATCACTTTTCTCCATGTTTTAATTTTCCATAGTAAAATTTCTAAACTAATTTTCTAGGCTACATAATAAATTGCCGTAAACTTAGCAGTGCAAAATGTCTCACCTTTGTTATTTATCCCAAGTCTCTGAGGATCAGGAGTGTAATTACCATAGCGGGGTCCTCTGCTCTGGGTGTCAGCAACAGTCGAGGCAGCAGCCAGGACTGCGGCCTCATCAGGAGGCGTCCCTCAGAGGACTCCACCGCCAAACCCTGCAGCTGCTGGCAGAATTCTTGGCCTTGCAGCTGAGAGCTTCATTTCCTTGCTGACCAACGGCCAGAGGCTGTGCAGTTCCCTGCTACGTGGCTCTCTTCCTTAGGCAGGTTACACGCCTGCCCAAAGCTGAGAACCTAGGACTCTGCTAATGAGATGGAGTCTGAGGTAGGTAACGTAGTTAAGATTGGCTTTCCAGCACCTCCGCCATATTCTTTAGTTAGAAGCAAGTCATAGGCCTCTTCCGGTTAGGGGTGAGGTGTTTTATACAAGGCTGTGAATGCCAGAAGGTGAGCGTCACTAGACTCACCTAAGGATCTGTTGGCCACAAGTTCTAATGTTGTTCCTCAGAATAACATTTTATCCAGGCCTAAGTGGTTTTGGAGGCAATGAGAAATGGTGGCTGATGTACTCATGAAATCCCAGCTACGGGGGAGGCTGAGGCAAGAGGATTACAATGGTCTCTTGATGTACCACCCTGTCTTGAAAAAAGAGAGACGTGGTGCATGATCTGGTGCAGGTCTTGAAACATTACACCACATTTTACAGTATTTCTGATTTCTTTCTCCTCACTTTCCCATAGCATCATAAGCCTCAAAGATCTTTACAATGATCGCTGAGTTAGGGCAGTCTGTCACCTCTAGATATGTTGTCGGTACAAACATGCTTTTTTTTGTTTAATACATTTTAGATATACAATACAATAACATCCATCATAGGGAGTTTGTACCTGAATATAATGTATCTTGCTTCTTTTTTTCCCTTTCCAGTTCCTCCTAACCCCTTTTTCCCTCCTTATTTGCAAAAGCTTCATTTCCATTTTTTTCTTTGTTCTTTTTTTTTCTTGTGCCTTCTTTCCTTTCCCCCCTGCGTCTTCCCTTGTTCCCCTTTTCTTTTGAACATTTTCTTCCAGTTTCCCAATACTTGGTATACATTTTGGTCCTTGTTTACACTTTTGATTTCTCACACCAGAGAAACAATATGCTACTTAAGCATGTGTGTCTATTTCACTAAAGAGTATAGTCTCAAAGTACATCCATTTAGTTAGAAATGTCTCAGACGTATCCTTCTTTATGGCAGAGTAGTACTCCAGTGTATAAAAACAAACCACATCATATTTATCCATTCATCAATCCGTGGGCACTTGGGCTGTTTCCAAGATTTTGCTATTGCAAATTGTGCTGCTGTAAACATGGTTGTGCATATATTGCTGTGGTATGATACTTTTAACTTTCAGGAAGATACCAAGAAAGGAAATAGCTGGGTCAAATAGAACCCCTAGTTTTAGCTTTTTGAATATTCTCCACAGTGGTTGCAACAGCCTACACTGCCACCAGGAGTGGAGAAGGATGCCCTTTTCCACACAGCTCTGCCAGTATGTTATTCGTTGATTTTTTTGATGATAACCATTCTTTCTGAAGTGTGATAGAATCTCAGTGTTGTTTTAATTTGCATTTTTCAAACGACTGGTAATGTTAACATTTTTTCATATATTTGACATTTCTACTTCATCTGAGTAGTGTATTCATTTCAGATGGCCATTTTTGGATCGGGTCTTTAAATTTTGGGGTTTGTTGTTGGGATTAGATTTTTTTTTTCTTCATATATCTTTACATATTCTAAGTATTAGTCCTTTGTCTGAGGAACTGAGGTGAACATTTTTTCCATTCTGTGGATTGTCTCTTTACTCTGTTGGTGGTTTCTCTTACTGTACAAAAGGTTTTTAATGAGATTCCAGATGTTGATTCTCTGGGATACTTCCTGTGTGATCAACGTTTTGTTCATGAAGTCTTTGCCTTCACCTCTGTCTGCAAGAGTTCTGCGTTATTCTCTCATTCAGCAGTAAAGTTTAGTGTTTCTGTTTTAATACTTAGACCTTTGATCCATTCTGATTTTAGTTTAGTGCATGGTGAAAGATATGGGTCTAGTTTTAATCTTCAGCCTGGGAAAGCCACTTTTTCCATCCCCATTTATTAAGAGGCTGTCTTTCTTCCCGTGAAAATGTTTGGCTCCTTTGTCAAAGATAAGATGGCTGAGTGTGTTTAAAGTTTTTTTCCTGCATCTTCTAATTTGTTCCATTGATCCTTGGGTTTGGTGTTTGTGCCACTACCTTGCTGATTTTATCACAGTAGCTTTGTAGTATATTTTTAAAGTCATGGGTTATTATGCCCACTGCCTTAATTTTGTTGCCCAGAATTGCTTTTATTATTCTAAGTCTCTTCTGGTTACAGTGAATTTTAGGACTATTTTCTCTAATTTTGTGAGTTATGCTATTGGTATTTTAATCAAGATTTTATTAAATCTATATGGCAATTTTGGAAATATGGCCATTTTCACTATATTGGTTCTTCCTACCCAGATCTTCCATTTTCAGATATCCTCTTCGATCTCCTTTTTTAGAGTTCTGTACTTTTCAATATAAAGGTCTTTTACTTTCTTAGTTAGACTGACTCCTAAGGTATTTCATTTTTTTGGGTGCTGTTGTGAAAGGTGTTGTTTCCCTAATTTCTCAGTGAGTTTGTTGCTTGTATACAGGAATGTGACTGATTTTTGAGTGTTGACTTTGTATCTAGCTACACTACTGAATTCGTTTATTAAATCTAGGTGTCTTTTGATGGAGTTTTGGGGGTCTTCTATGTAGAATATCATGTCATCCACAAATAATAATTTAACTTCTTATTTTCCTATTTTTTTAAATTTCTTTCTCTTGTCTGATTGCTCTAATTTTTCCAGAACTATGTTGAATAAGAGTAGTGACAATGGACATTCTTGTCTTGTTTCTGATTTTAGAGTGATAGCTTTCAGATTTTGTCCATTTTGTATGCTGTTGGCTTTTGCTTTGTCATAGATGGCTTTTATCAGATTGAGGTAAAGACCATCTATTCCAATTTTGCGTAGGATTTCCATCATGAATAGGTGTTGGACTTCATCATACACTTTCTGATTTTCTGTGTTCCATTTGCCAGTATCTTATTGAAGATTTTGCATCTATGTTCATTAAGGAGATTGACCTGTAGTTCTCTTTCTTCATTGGATCCTTTTGTAGTACTTGCTTCCAGGAATAAATTTGGGAGTACTGAGAGTTTGAGAAGTAGCAACAGTAGGTCTTCTCTAAATTTCTTGTTGAATTCAGCTGTGAGTCCATCAGGGCTTTTCTTTATTAGTATGCTTTTTGGTTTCTTGGTGTTTGATTTGGTTTAGTTTTGAGATAATGCCTTGCTATGTAGCTTAGGCTGTCCTTGAACTCACTGTGTACCCCAGCCTCACCTTGAGTTTGTGGCAGTTCTCCTACCTCAGCCTCCTGAGTGCTGTGACTATAAGCATGCACCACCACCCCCAGCCATTGGTGGTTTTTTTCATTACATCAGTTTCATTGACAGATACTGATTTATTTAGAATTTTTATATCTTCTTGATTCAGCATTGGTAATTCATATATATCTAGGAATCTGTCCATTTCTTCTGTGTTTCTATTTTTTTAGAACACAGGTTCTTGAAGTAGGTATTGATGATCTTCTGAATTTCTTCAAGATCTATTGTAATTTTACCTTTTCATTCCTAATTGCATGTATTTGATAATGTTGGTTAAGGGTTTATCAGTTTAATCTTTCAAAGAACCAACTCTTCAATTCATTGATTCTGTGTACTGTTTTCTTAGTCTCCCATGCATTAATTTCTGGTATTTTCTTTATAATGTCTTTCTTCTTACAAGCACAGGGCTTGACTTTCTAGAAGCTGGAGGTTGAACATTAGATTTTTTTTATTTGAGCTTATTCTGTTTTTATGATATGAGAATTCACAACTATAAATTTCCCTCATAGGACTGCTTTCATTGTGTCCTGTAAATTCCAGTGTTGGATTGGCATTATCATTTAATTGTAGAAACTGTCTTAATTTTTTCTTTAATTTCATCTGTAACTCATTAGTTGCTCATGACGGTTCCATTTCATTTCCATGTGTTTCTGTGGTTTTTGTAGTTTCTTTTGCCATTCATTTCGTTTCATTGCATTGTGTTCTAATAATATACATGGGATAATTTCAGTTCCTTTTCATTTACTTAAGCATGTTGTATGGGCCAGGGATTTAGCACAGTGGCCTAAGAGCCTGCGTGGCAAGCACAAGGTTGTGAGTTCGATCCTTGGTCCCACCCAAAAAAAAAATTCTATGAGTTAGTATGTGGTCTATTTTGGAGAATGTTCCATGTGCAACTAAGAAGAATATGTATTCTGATGTTGTGGTATAAAACACTGTAGATATCTACTTAGTACATTTGTTCAAAAGTTTGATTCAGCTCTGATTTTTTTTTTTTTTTTTGGTGTGTATAGTTGATCTATTTGTGACTGTGGGGTATTGAGGTCCCCCATTACAACTGTATTAGTGCTTAATTGATTTTTCATGTCTATTAATTTTTTTGTATACTGGGTGTTCTGATATTTGGCACATATATGATTATTATCTTTTCCTTTTGCATTATTCCCTTTATAAGGGTGTAGCAACCTTCTTTGTCTCATGTCATCAGTCTTGGCTTGAAATCCACTTTGTCTGCAAATAGAACAGCTACTCTTCTGCTTTTTTTCTGAGTTCCTGTCACATAGAATATTGATTTCCATCCTTTGATTTTGATGCATGAATTTCTTTCTGAATTAAATGTGTTTCTTGTGGGCAGCATATTGTTTGATCTTGCTTCTTGTTCCACTCTGCCAGTCCATTTCTTTTGATTATTAAATTGAGACCATTAACATTGATGGTTATAACTGATATGTATTGACTTATGCATATGTTATTTTTCTGTTATTGCTTCCCTTTTTTCCCCTTCTGTTTAATTGCTTACCTTGCTTGGTGGATTTATTTTGTTGGGCTTCATAGAGTTGTAGTCCTTGTTACCTCATTCTAGAATGTCCTTCAGTACATTTGGAGTACTGGTTTGGCATTCATGAATTTACTAAGGTATTATTTGTTATGGAAATATCTTATTTCTCCATCAATTTTGAAAGATAGTTTTGCAGGGTACATCAATGTGGGTTGGAAGTTGTTTTCTTTTAGAACTTGAAATACTTCAAGCTCTCTGTGACTTGAGTGTTTGTGTTAAGAAGTCTGCTGTGATGCTAATGGACTTTCCTTTATAGGTGATTTGTTTGTTTGTTTTCCTCTAACAGCTTTTAATATCCTGTTCTTGTGTTAAATTTCTGGAATCTTTACTATTATATGCCTTAGTATAGTTTTTTGACCATGACTAAAGCAGTTCTATATGCCTTATTTATCTGTATGTCAAATTCTTTTTTCCTGCTTGGGAAATGTTCTGCCATTGCTTCTGTGAACAAGTTTTCTATGTTATTTGCAGTATCGTCCACTTTTTCATTGACTCTGATCAGTCTTATCTTGTTCTTCTTTGCATCATCTAGCAGCATCTGATTTTTCATGGTCCCTTGCTGTTTTTTAAGAAATTCTTCTTTTTGAGCTCCTCCCCTCTCTGGGGGACAGCTGAGAGTGTGGCAGACTTTCGGCAGCCCAAAGGAGAGAGACCCTGGTGTGTCGGGACCTGCACACTGCGGTTGACTCGGGGTGCCGGGAGAACAAGGAACTCCTCTCCTCTCTGGGGGCAGCTGTGATGCTGCCGGCATGTGGGCTGAGAATCAGACATCTCACGTCGTCCTGTCCCCCATCCCATGTCTCCCCTCCCCCTCCCCCCTGCTTAGCAAGTGGGAGCCAGTGAACTACACATCTTGTGAAAAGATTGGCTATGGTATTTAGTATGAGCTCTCCATATGCAAAGATAAGGACAACCATTTGGAAGAAAACAAGAGACAATATGACAGATAGTGAAGACCTCTGATTGTCTAGCTTTGAAATTTATGCTTTCTTATGTCCCATTCTGTTCTGTTTTGTTGTATTTAATTTTACCCCCTTTTAAAATAAATTTTTTTTAAAAAAGGTCTTTGTTTAAAAAGCAAACATCAACAATTATATATACAAACTCCTAATTATGTATCAAATTGATTACTACCAGGAAGAGATGAATTTGAATAACTTGTGCACATAACATTTATTGAATGGCTGTGGCAGATCATATCCTAAAAAAGAAAAAGAAACTTTGATCCTGGTGAATTTGTTGGTAGAACCATTTGGGTGTATTGTAGGGTAGAATAAGAAAGGAAGTATTTTCATGTGTTGGAAACCAAGATTTCCACCGAGGACTAAAAGAGATTTGCATCCAGAATGGAGAGAGAATTTTGTGCTGTGTTTACTGTAACTCATACCTTAATTTTGATTCAGGGCCAGTGATACAGCTCAGTGGCGTAAGTGCCTGCCTGGCAAGCACAAGGTCCTGAGTTCTATTCCCAGTTTAAAAAAAAAAAGATTACTCTGCGATGGTGAACCTGTGGCATGCATGCCACAGTCAGCTGTTTGTTATCATTGAAAGCTCTAAAAGATTCCATCCCAGCTGTATGGAAATTCAAGTGGATGCTGGACCACAGGTGCAGGTTTATAATACATGCACTGTCACCAAGCAGCATGCTGAAGAGAGGCACATGAAGGTCTGTGTGTCAGCATATGCTGTCAGGCTGTGTGATTGTTTCCCCCCTTAGTGTAGTTTAGTTGCTCTACGGTTTAGAGTGGACAGGCTGTTAATGTGTGTTTGGAGGCGAAGTCGCAGGGAAGCAAGCTGGCCGCATGCGCTCTCTCGATTTTGACTGTATTTTTTAACTCCTCTGAAGGGGCTTCTGGTCCACCTTGACTGATGTTCGTATTTCCTCCCCACCCCAGGAAAAAAAAAGAAATTCCCCTTTTGTGATCTCAGTCCTATTCTCTGTATCTGATATTCTGTTCTCACATTGGCTTGTTCTGCTGCATATGCTTTCAAATGGAATTTTTAATCTCCTGGATATCTGTTTGAATCTGTTTCATGGATTCCATTTCTTTCCTGTGTTGGGCATTTATAGTTTCTATCATTTTCGTAAGTTCCTCTATTTTTTTATCTGTATCTTCTCTGTAGTGACTAAGTGTGTCTTTCATTATGCTCACCATTTCTGTAGTTATCTGAGAAATTATTTCTAATGTGATTTTTTCTAGAGCCTCATGCATCTGCTTTGTTACTTCTTCTGTTACCACTTGAGAGGCTCCAGATGAGTGGCTTTGAAATTATTCCACCTCATCAACCCATGAATTTGCCTTTAGTGAGCTAGAAGTCTGGGGTTGCATCTTGATTAAGTGTCTTCTCATTTTCTAATTTTTTTTAATTCCTAGGTTGATGCCTATAAATTACTTATAGAAAGTAGCTTCCTTGCTAGTATTTAGAAACCTTAGGAAATGACTATTTCTCAGAGATGCCTTACAGGTGTA